>CM029941.1:90381395-90463895 GCA_017639245.1 Myiopsitta monachus
ACGAGTAGCAGCATTCTGGGAGGTACATCCCATTGTAGCAGTATTAATGCAGCAGCATGCTGTGGATGCCAGGTCAACCTTTGTGCAGCTTTACTGTCTCCTGAACTTTCATCATTATCATTGTCCTCTGAAATCATCCTAACTTTTGCTGAAAATCTGTAAGTGGGAATTAATACATTCTCTATCAGCAGCAATCTCTAATAAGACTGAGAGAAAAGTAACTAAAAGTACAACTTGGTGATTATTTTGAGGCAGCCTAGGAATTGGTTTTGTTCATGTGGAAATGGGCTGTATCTCCAAGGAAGACAACTGTCCTGAGCATCTCATTAGTTAATTGGTGATTCTCCATTTTGGGTTTTAATATTTCACTTTGTTTGTTTGTTAGTGTATGAAGTTAATGGTGGTGCTTTGTAGTAGCAGTGAATGAGCACAGTGGATATTGGAGCAGTAAGTGGTTATCCTCTGTTGTCTTTGAGATCTGACCTGGTTTCCTAATGGGCAAGTTTCTTAGAATGAGGAGGCAAAACCACTGGCACATTGAAGCACTTGCTGGCGTTCAGGAAGCTACAATGCCTACCTTGGTAGTCAAGTCAGTGATTAACACTGAAGTGTAACAATAAGAAATTGGGAGGGTATAATCTGAAAATCAAATTGAAATAGATTGTTAACTAATCCTCCCAAATTTTATTTATTAATTTTGTAATTATACCAAATGAAATTCTCGCAAGCTACTCTGATTGCTTGGCTTACCTCAATTTGTATTCAAATCTCAATAAAGTGCTTTTCAGTCTTTTCTTAATGAGGTGATGAAAAATGCTATCCCATGGAAGTGTAGGGGATACACATTCCAACATTACTTACAGTCACCTGTTTGCTTTTTAATGTTGCTATTGAATTTGTATTTAACTCAGGATTAAAGTATAAGCTGATGTATTTGAATAAGGATATCTTTAAGCCACGAGTCCTTAAAATTAAAAAAATGGCCACACAATTAGTTAAGAGAAAGAGATTCTAAAACTTGAAGGATGCTGAATAAAGAGGACACTGTGTTACTGTTGAGTAGATGCACAAAGAATTTCATAAAGCCCCACAGAGATACTGGAGTCCCGCTGTACAGACAAAACATTGGGTGTATTTGTGGGAGAAATGGAAGGGGGAGAGTCCTCCTTCCTGCAGAGAGTTGCAGATGCTGTGTGGGGGTGCTGATGGTGGAAAATGGGAATTTCCCTTGGGAAGCTGCCTGAGACTGTGCAGGTACAAGTGATGCTCAAGGAGCTGCCAGTCTCCAGAAGAAGGGGGATTGAAGGAACAGTCTTGCCCTTCACACAGACAGGGCTAAAGCATTAATATTGTTGGCAGGCAGTTTGTTCCTTATGTGCTAGACAGCCCTCAAATGGTAAAGGTATTCCCCATCCTCAGTGGATACACCATTTTACTGCGTAGCAAAGCTTTTAAATGCCACCAAGAACTTGTTGGTGGCTACCATTTACTTGCAAGTGTGTATCTTGGATCACCTCTGAAGCTTTAAAGGGATTTATGTTTATCATTTCTGAAAGGCAGGTTTTTCTATACTTTTCAGAGTAGATCTCTTTCACTAAAGTAAGTGATTCATAATGACTTGATTTTGGTCAGATTTTCCAGATGACTCTGGGGATCATTTTTAATGGTCTTCACGCTAAATTTAAAAAAATATAACCAAAACCAAAAAGGCTTTGCTCTTTAAATATAGGTAACTTTGCCAAAAATGAGCAAAAGTATGAACTAGGCTTGTTTTCCTGGTAAATAAAATGTTGCTGCTAATGGGGCATTGAGCAAATGTCACATTCACACACTGTTGTCTATCAGAGCAAATCAAAACCTACTGTTTGGTACAAGAGGTAAAAAATGCACATTGTAATAAAAGTGTCATAGGATCCTACTTTTTTTTTTTTTTCTCCTGCTTTGTCAATAAACATCTCTGCTTTGCCTCGGTATGTCTGTAACATCCGGAGACTATTAGACTATTATCTTGTGCTGATGCTCTGGTTCATTGACAGTTCCACTTAAACAGCTAAACAATAATTTGAAGTGGAAAATGTTTTGCTTGTATCCCTTAATTCCTTCGTGGGTTTTTCCCATCACCCAGGGGTTTTTTGGGTTGTAGGGTTTTTTGGTGTTTTTTTTTTTTTTTTTTTTTTTTGTGTTTTTTTTTTTTTTTTTGTCAGTTGCTTTACTAATTGCATCTTATTTTTCATTACACAGGAAGATACCGAACTGCTCACAAACCTCACTCAAAGCCAAAAGTATCAAATGTTTTTGAGGTGGATTTTCCAGTGAATGGAAAGGATACAAAATCCGTGGGCCGTTTTCAGTCTGAGGAGGAACTGTGGGCTCGCTTAGAAGAGCTCGAGAGACAAGAAATGCTGCTTGGTGAACTAGACAGGTACAGTGCTGCAGCAGCGCTGTCAGGTTTGAAGCTCAGAAAGCTACAGGCATGTGATTCTGTATGGACACAAAGGATCTTGCCATGATTGCAGATAGCTGATAGGCTATTGATTAAATGCAGTTGAAATTATAATGAGTGGAAGAAGTGTGGAACATGAACAAAGCATGCGCTGCAAGGCCAGAGGTTCTAAAACCTGCCTCTGTTGTGCAACCACAGCAGTCTAGTATGTTTTCTTTGGGGTGATAAAAAAGGGGGAAGTAAAATCCATTTCCCACAGGCTAGAAGAAAATCCTACATTTACAATGTAGGAGTTGACACATTTAGTATTTAATGACATCCTAAGATCTGTTCTGATCCTACAGCAATGCATATATCATTAGCCAGAATGTCACTGTTTTGGTATTTCCAATTGACATGGGAAGGACATAGTCATTCTTACAGGGTGTAAAAAAGGTTCCACAGTCTGGCTAAAAATACATTACCTGGCTAAAGAAAACTATATACAGGCTTGTTCGTGATTTTGTATGCATGTGTGTCTCAAGAGTATGAATTACCTCAGTTCATTTGGATATTTTTCATTCCATAGGATGCCTGATACAGTTGAGACAAATGGAGAAGATGCAGGCTTCTCTGAAAAGGAGAAAGAAGATAAGAGGACAGATCTGAATGGGATGTATAGAGCAGAAGACACTGTTACTTGGGGCAACTTCCACAAAGAAGTAACAAATTCAGACTTGTTTGGTGGCCACCTTAATGGCTCTACTTATTATCATAGTGATGATGAAGATGATACAGATGTTGGAGATAACTCTGTTCCAACTATTTTTTTCTCTCACACTGTTGAACCTAAAAGGGTTTGTACTTTATGTATATTTTTTACCTTTCTCTCAAGAGATCGCATAACACATACATACCATATCTAAGACAGAAAATTGCAGATAATATGGAATTGTAGCTGTAGGTGACATTTTGGATTTTCCTCAAATGCTTGTAACCCACTGTTAAGATCCTGCAGTATCAAATATGGTATTAAAAAAATGATCTTCAAAGGTATGCTTGCTGTGCTGGCTTCTGGAAAAGTAGTATCCTGTCTTGGAGTTTTTAAAATTACTTTTTACTGGACTTCAAATTAGTTGCTGAGCAACTCAGCTGTTGAGCAGAGTTTGAACAAGCAGATTTTCATATATTATATGCAAAATCTTGCATATTAGTGCAAAGAAATGCTGCAGCCTACTGCAAGTGGTAAAGAATACAGTTCACACTATGAATGTTACTATTCATATGTTTAAGTTAACGTACCCTTCATAGTTACCAACTACTTGGATAGAAGAATGTCAGACGTCAGTTGATCTGCAGCCTAGTGATTGTTGATTTTATGGTCTAGACCATTCTTTGTGTTCAATTTTCAGGTAAGAATAAACACAGGAAAAAATACTACTTTGAAATTCAGTGAAAAAAAAGAAGAGGCCAAGCGTAAACGGAAGAATGGCAGTGGCAACAGCCATGCAACTCCAGAGCTGCCTAACATCAAAACCCCAGCAGACATTTACCGGTGTGTGATTCATAGCATTGGCATGTGAGCTTTCCTCTCTGCAGACCTCTTTTTGTTTCTGTTCACCTATAGTATGAAAAAGAGTCTCCTATTTTCTGAAAGAAACAGCTGGAACTGAGTTTACTGCTTAAAAGTGAAAGTTTGTGGCATCTGCATGGTTGCCACACTTTCATATCCATAAAACATTTTTAAGCTTAAAGTTTTCTTTTCCAGTTAGCCATTCATCAGTCATCTACTTTTTCAGACCTTCTGAAACTGAGGTAAATTTGTTAGTACCTTTGGGTAAAGAGATACAGAAGTGATGCTGTATCTTCTGGTTAATTCCGTATCTTTTGCTTCTGTGTTTGTTTTCAAGCATAACTGACCAGACCTATCCCTTGTAATACACCTTCTTTCCCAGTTATGAATTGCCAGTTTTTGTCTCTTCCTTCCGATATCATCAGAATATACTCAGGTCTCTGTTGGCATATTTTCTTTGCATTTGCTCTCCCTGACTTCAGTCCATCGCTGCCTCTATTCTTTGTAAAAATAAGTGTTCACCTGTGGAACACCCACAGTCAAGAGAGCCTGAGAAATGCTGTTGGGCTTAGAGGACTCTATAATGTACAAAACTAAGGTGACAGGGGAGTTAAACCAAGTATTTAAGCTTGTAAAGATATACACAGACACCTATTAAATAGTTTGATTAAGTGCTTGTGAACATCACACTGCATTTGTATTCAGGAACCTAAATATCTCAAAAAATGTGTCACAAAGTGGGAAAACTTAAATCCTTTTCTGTAATTAGAGCTGCTGGGGCTGAAGACGAGGTAGTGGATTCTTCCATGGTGCTCTCCCAGAGCTCTGCAAAGGAACTCTGATTTCTGTAGAGAGATGCAAGTGTTCCCAGGAGTGCCTGATGAATAAAGCTGTTAAAAAACACCCTTAAAACTCATCCAGTCATCGGGCTTCTTCTTGTTCATGAGTTTGATAAAATTGGCACTGTCTTATAATGCCACTCTTTCTCCTCCACCCACCCTTCTTTAAGTCATGGAGATGGAGTAGAAAGTGTAGGAGGAGGCCTCTTTATCCGTTTACAGTTTGAGAATACTTGAAAAGTGTCTTTGTGTTGATCTGATCTTAAAAGCTTTTTTTTTTTCCTTTTTTTCTTTTTCTTTTTTTTTTTTTTTTTGACTGAAAGCATGAGATTTTGGAGCTTTTCAGGAACAAGCTTCATCCTTCCCATGTGCAATGAATGTTTCAAGTATTTGTTTTTATATTCTACACCTGATGAGAACTTTGTTCTAGAAAACCTTCAGTCATTGTGATTTTCTGTTTTTCTTCACTGAAACAGCCCTGACGGTTGTCTAGTTTACTTTTTTTCTAACTTGGATAACTCACACTATTCTGTTTCTTAACACTTTTCAAAGACCTATACATTTTCTGCGGGAAGAGTGTACCAACTTAATGCTTGAATAAAGGACATTAACGGTGTTTGCTCTGCAGAATTGATTCTTGTACATTGGTAAATAAAATGCCTCAGAAGGTACAGTATTGTAATTCTGCAGCAAAAAAGTTGGAAAAGCACATCATAATTAATTTGTACAAAAGACAAAGCAAGATAATTGTAACTTTGTCATCTGACCCTGAAATGGTTTATTAAAGCTAGCATTTTCCTTTTTTCCTTTACAGAGTCTTTGTTGATGTTGTGAATGGAGAATATGTCCCTCGTAAATCAATTTTGAAGTCTCGAAGCAGAGAGAACAGTGTTTGTAGCGATACCAGTGAGAAGAGTGCTGCTGAGTTTGATGACAGACAAGAAATTCAGAGAAGTATTAGCTATGATGAAGCCACTCAGAGTGACAACAGCGAAGGCATACTTGAGGAGGAGGAGGGGCAGCAGCTGCTACCAGAAAACCTTCCTTCCTCTTCAGGGACAACCAAGGTACAGTTTTTAATTAATTATTGATCATTGGCAGGGATAAAAACAAGAAATGTAATGACTGTAGTTGTCTATAACTATCAGTTTGATTCCTGTAAAATAGTGTTCTAACTCTTACCTAATGTGCTTCATGAGGACATCGCAGGATGGCAAGTTCTGTCATAGGCATCCCAAGGGCCGAGGGGAGGAGATGAGTCAGGGGCTTCCCCAGGACCTGGTACTCTTCCATGAGGATTTGACAAAATAGCCTGTTGCAGGAGTGACTGAAAGCAGTGTCGTGTCTACTGGGTCATCCTGAAAATGTCCCTTAGGATATATAGCAGGATAAAAAAACCCCAAACAAAATAAAGGAAAAAAACAGAAATCTGTGCTTCGTAGTTGATGAGAGGGGAGAGTTGATTCTCAGCAACTTGTGTCGCACAGCTACTTATCAGCTAGTTCCCAGGTGGTGTTTTTAGTATTATTAGGCACAAGTACCAGCTGAGTTATTTGGACTTGCTAAACTCAGAAGAATTGCCTTTTGGAAGGAAGCACCACACTTCTACTCATCCTAGGAATTGCCCTGTGGAAGGAAGCACTGCGCCTCTACTCATCCTAGGAATTACCCTGTGGAAGGAAGCACTACACCTCTCTCATCCTATTCTAGTCTAGGACCATTAGTGATCACAAACAAGTCTATTTTCACATGTTTGGAAAGTTAAGGGCTTCAGTGTGAACAAAAAGAGACTGTACAACATAAGAGAAAATGTCCAGTTGCTTCAGTGACTGGGTGAGTACAATGTAGCTGCTGCTCTGAAATTCAAGGCAGAGTATTCTTCATTTCTGTTGCGTAAGAACTTGCACTAATTCTTTTCAAACTCGATGAAACAGTTTTCAGTAGTTTCCAGTGCAGTGAGCAAGTTCAGTGTAAACTCTTATTAAAAAAAAAAACCAAACCCACATTTTCTAGAAGAAACAAATTCCTCATAAAAGGTATTGTTTATCATCACTTTTCATACAAACAGCTACATACGAATCCAGGCAGGATGTGATTGATGGTGGAAGATCTGTCTGTAGAGTTAGCAGTTCTTGTTCTAGTCTTTCTGGAGTATATTTGCTATATTATTATAAAACATCTAAGTACACGCCATCCTTTTTTTTGAATATGGCATGATTATTCTCTACAGTATAATGTGTTAAATAAGTTAAGGAGAAAGAGAGCAAGCCACTCCAGTTAGTCATGCTTTCTTAAATGCTGTGGTTTATGGTTGGTTTTGTGGGCATTTCAAATATGCTTGTAACACACTAACTTTCTTCCTTTTGCTTCTGATTTTACCATGATTCTGCTTACCTGTTTCTGAAAATGAGCATGTTGTTAGAACAAGGCAATTGTGTACAGGCACAGCTTTAGGCAGGCTTTGGCTACTGGAGCAGAAAACAAAACCCCACTGCTTTTTGCAGGTCCTGCAAGAAAAGAATGGCTGGTTTGTTTTGCTTTGTTTTTCTTGGTAACTGAGTTATGAAGAAGCAGAACTAAGCATAGTTAATGAATCTGGTGTGCATTCCTTTGTGCCCAGTCTGAGCATCAAACCTTGAATGTAAACTGCTTCCCCTTGTCCTTAGGCATTCTGAATTTTCTGTTTTCAATACATAGCAGGTTGATTTGCTCTTAAATACGTTTAGAAAAAGTAGTTCTGAGCTGCTTTTTTCCCAGCGTTTTCCAAGAATAATTTCTTAGCTAAGTTAAAAAGGATTAAGTCATAATCAACTGCATATAAATTATAATTTTTAAGCATTAAATGTTTTTATTAGACCTTTTATAGAGGCAAGTTGAAAGAAATAGTTGGAGGTAAGTTTGCCCGTAAGTATAAATTGCCTTCACCATTTTTTGATCCTATTTGGTAAGGAAGAAAGAACAAACAAAATCTGTGCTTGCCAATTTGTATGCAGTGTGTCAGCTTGATGCAATTAGAAGATACTAAGTCATAAAATATGACGTATGATGGAAATGCTGACATGCTCCAACTTTGCAAAGTCTCTGCGTTCCTTATCCAAAATGAAGCTATATATTACATCAGCAGTTTTATTTCTTGAGTATGTGTCAGTGAGAAAGCAAATTTTTAGATCACTTATATGGTAGGAATAAGATGAAGTAGTACTTTTAAGACACTGTCTTTCATTTGGTCATCTTTGAACAAGCTGTATTTGGAGGTTAATTACAATTTGGTTACTTATGCAAGGAATGATCATTGATTTAAAGACATTTCTTTACTTTTGATTTAAAGAAATAACAATCCTAATCAGGCTAATACAGGGTAATGACCTTTTGGTCACAGCTTCACATTTGCATTTTATTAGCTCATTTTGAGTATTCTCCTCTGTTGTAGGCATTTTCCGGAACTGTTGTAGAAAAGGAGCCTTTGTCTCCCTCCTTAATACCACACCCAATCGTTGCTCTGCCTGTCCTGCCTACCATTCTGGAATGGAAATCAGAGGAAGCCTTGTCTGAAGCATCAGAAGACCCTCCAAAGAGGATTTCAAAATTCAAAGCTGCCAGGATGCAGCAGCCCAGCTAGGTTCTGCCCAGACAACCAGGTATATCTGGGCATATTTGCTGAGACTATGTACAACTATATGTGTGACACCTCGCTCGTTAAAAGGGTGTCCTCTTGTTAGTTTGGCATTGGTTATCCTTGAAACGTTTATTGGCAAGTTTAAAGAAACAAAGGTTCAGTGTTTGAACACGAGTTTTCATCTCAATTGGTGGGTTTCCCTGTGTGCTGTCAGCACTTTTGTGTATGTTTGCCTTACGAGAGCAGCACTTGAGTTCTTTTTCAGAAAACTGTTCCTTACATACATTGTTTTTGTGTTTAAGCCTAAATACAGGCAGTTTAGTGCCAGCTGTGATGTTCTACATACCATATGGACCATTTTAAGGAGACTTTTCACATTTCAAATAGATTCACCAGTTATATTGCATTACTTTCTTTAGTGTTTTAAGACACACTTGTATTCACATTGTTGTAGGTTTTGCAACTAGGTGTCTGCTGGAAGTTTTTTTCCTTCTTTCAAACCTCTCTGATATCTCACTGTACAGATCTGTAAAACACTGGGTTCATGTACATTGCAGGGAAGTTTCTTTGATGGAAAAGGGTATTTTGTAAAATTAAATTTTCAGTAAAAAAGCTGTGAAAGTTGTGTGGGTTTTGTTGCTTTACTACCGATTTGGAAAGAACGCAGGTTTTCATTTTGAACTTGCATTTCTGGCTTGAAGTGTTTACCACCACATGGACATAAAAGCAGTCCTTTCTCTTTTGCCATTGTGTTTTAACCTCCTGCTAAAGAATGTGCATGGAAATTGAATGCTCTTAAGGAGAGAAGCATAAACTCAGACACTGATTACAAAATCTCCTAGTTCTTTTGTGTACTCAGAAAACATTGTAATTGTCTTGAAAATGCCCAGAGGGAGTCAGCACTAAGGAAAAATGTCTTAATGCTTCAACTTTATTTCAAAAGGCAGCAATGCTGCAGCACTTGGGGTACAGTTTCATGTATCCCTGTGTATCCTTCTCACAACTGAGAGCAATCCTGGCTTCAGGAGTCCCTGCTCAGCAGCTCCTTCCTGTCTTCTTGCCATCCCCTCTCTCGTGCTGATACAGCTTTGGTCAGGGCCACTGCTTGAATGATAACAGGTGACAGAGCTGGTTTTAAAACTCACACTAGTGGGTTTTGGTTTTTCAGTAGTTGTGTTTTTTTGAAGCTAGTGAATTTCCTACTTACTATCTTTGTCAGCATGTCTATATCAGCACAGTTAGAGGGGTAATGTGTTGAGCAAGGAAAACAAGGGAAAACATTGGCAGAGAGGGCATGGGGAGCTGGAGTACTTTAAACTGATGTTGCTTTCCAGCTGACATCATTAAACCTCAGCCTAAGAAGTGAAGCAAAAAGGCTTGGGAGATGTAACGAAAGGTTTGCTTTTTGCTGTGATTCTGTGGCTTTATGAAGGGGCAGCCTCAGAGCCACCAGCATCTGGTTCTCCTAACCTCGGCTATCTATGAGCGGGGCATTGCCTCCTGCTGTTTTCTTCCCCTAAAATAGCTGCACCTTTGTTTCCAAATCATAGAATCCAAAATAGTTTGGCTTGGAAGTACCTTCAAACATCATCTGTTCTAACCCCCTTGCGGTGAGCAGGGACAGCTTCAGCTAGATTAGATTGCTCAGAGCCACATCCTGCCTGGCCTTGAACACCTCCTCACAGCTTACAGGATATTAACACGGCATCACCAATTCCCCCATTTTCATCCCTTCTTGTCTCTCTGTGCTTACAAGGGAGGTGGAGTCATTGGGACTTCTCTTAAGACGCCCTTTACAAAAGGCCATCTCCATTTAACTCTGATGCTCTGCTGCGTGGCAGAAGGTGCTGGGCAGCATGAGGGTGAGAAGGGGCTGGTAGCCGGGTCTCTGTGGGGGGAGCTGCCCCCAGCTCTGTGGGGCTGCTTCCTCCCCTGGGATGGAGCAAACTATGGTTTGCTGAAAGAACTGCAACAGAATCAGTGCATCCCTTCTGCGCCCACAGCTCAGCTGGGAGGGGGCAACCTCCCTTGTAAGCAGATCCTGAGGATCACATTGAAAGTGTTAATGATTAACTTAATTCATGCTCAAATGTGGATTCTTTTTTTTTTTAAAGCATATTGCATTAGTACTAAAATAAGCCATCAATGCCAGTCCACCCTCTATTCATGGCTAAATATTTAAAGGAGGTTATTTATAGCTTCTTTAATGAATTCGTGGCTAAACAAAATGAAATTATGTCCTAGAAAAGTAGAAGCTATTTTGTAACCAGAACAGTGCAACTGTAAAATACAGTTCCATGAATATGTATTTTAAATAACAAGGGGTTGAGATCCAAGACTACCAGACATGGGTAATTAGAGGGAAAAGGAGAGAAAGAGAGAGAGGGGGAAAAAAAAACCCAACCCTTTAAAAAGATTTATTTAGATATCTTCTGAAATACTTCCCACTTCTAGTTACTTCAACAAAACCAAATGCCCCTTGTCACCATGCATCAGTTTCAAATCAAAATTAATTCTTTGTTTTCTTCTCCCCCCCCCCCCAGCTCCCCTTCTTTTCACATCCCTGCTCACGGGAAAAAGCAGGATAAATGCACCTTGGGTTTTAATGAATTATGGCCTCAGTTCAGGGAAGCATCCTTACTCAGGAATGCACTTTGGCATGTGCTTATGTTGCAAAGATTTTGCAAAGAAGAATGGATTTAACCACATGCTTAAAACTAAGCACATGAGTGTTTTCCCTAATAGGGAGCCTGAATGTGCCTGTGCCCTTTCTGCAGTATATTTACTTGTCAGAGGGTTTGCAGCCTAGAATGATGTTTCATCTTCAGGCTCTTCATTGGGCTTTACTACTAGATACAGTGTAGTGCCTAGAGCAAGAAGAGACAGCTGCAGGGTTCTTTCAGAATGTTTGCAAATGCTGAACTAAAACTAAATCTACCAAAGCAGATAGAAGTCTGAAGAGTAAGAAAAAGGTCGTGTGAAGGCCTGCCTCAGTAAGGACTGAGAAACTGCTTTTTGTGCGACACTGAAACCAACAAGCGGATGCGGGTGACCACCAACACGTGGATGAAGCAAACACCAGGATGAACAATGGTGCCTCACTCAGATTTGAGGCAGGTAGGGTTCCTGGTGGTAAGTTTATCTGCCGATACGAGCATCTTTTCTCCCCAGTACTGCAGTTTGAGGTTGTATTCACTTCAGTAATAATAAAAGCACAGTTTATCCTATTTCTGAAACACCCTTGATGGTTTTTCCTGCTGCCAGAAGAGCTCCTTGCGTGCCAGGCAGCGCCACTGAGGAAGGAGATTTGGTTCTTACTAGTGTATCCTGAGAGGTTTTGTGTCTCCTCAGCGGGAAGGACGTAACCCATTGCTGCGCAAGATGTCTTTGGTCCAAGCTGAGCGTGGTGGCAGCAGCCTGTGTGGGCAATGCTTGGCCACAGAACAAGTTAGTGTGTCCCAGCCATGGCATACCGTGCCCTGCAGCCACCCCACACAGCCATTTGCAGGGCCATCACTGCATCAGTTAGTCACTGCCGATTACCTGCTCGCTTTCTGTTTCTTAGTGGGAGGCAAATTTGACTCTTCAATCTCCTTTAATTGGCCACAAGTCAGTTGTGCGGCTCCCTGCACCCAGAGAATGGGTTGGTTTCCCCGCAGAGCTGCAGGTCTGGCCTGGAGAAGCTGAAGGAACTGGTGATGGCCGTTGCTGTTGCATGTTGCTATAGCTGGGTCTGTGCTGGTAGCTGCCAGGCTGGCCTGGGCCAGTGGAGCCCATGACGTGCTCTCAGAGGTAAACTGTATTTATTTCTTTGTCTTTCCTGTAAGACTAGTTGCACTTAGCACTTTTCATTGCTCACTTAGAGCATCTAAAGCAGCAGATTTTTGTGTTCCAAGAGTGTCTAAACCAGCTGTTTTAGCTGTTCATTTTAACAAAGTGATTTATGTTGCAAAAAATGAGCTGGGATTAAAAGAAATCAGATGTGTGTATTTGGTATGCAATATTTTTGTATTACAAATAGCTCCATTCTAACCCACATTAACCCCATGATATGTGAATTTTGCCAACTCCTGCTGTGTCTTTTAAATCAAATCCAGTAAATCACTCTGAGTGTTCTAATTTCTAAACAAACTAGTCCGCCAGCAGAAGTCCTTCAATGCTGCACGGCGGATGAGGCGACCTGTGATTCTTTGCTGTGGTTCTTTACTGGGGTTCTTCACCATGAGGGTGGTGAGACACTGGCACAGGGTGCCCAAAGAGGTGGTACATGCCCCATCCCTGGCAGTGTTCAAGGCCAGGCTGGATGGGGCCTGAAGCAACCTGGTCTCCTTGAAGGTGCCCCTGCCCGTGGCAGGGGCTGGAGCTGGATGAGATTTAAGGTCCCTTCCAACTCAAACCATTCCATGACGCAATGACACGAGGCACATGATGCGTCACTGCTGTGACACGGTGCATATGTTGTGTGACATGAGCCCACCCGTGGGTTGTGTGGGGGAGATGTGGGGCGGTGGAGGGCTGTGGGGTGTGCAGGGGTGCTGCAGTTCCCAGTGCACACCGGTAGGTCGCAGCGCCGAGCAGAAGCGACAGCGGAAAGCTGCCAGTCAGCGCCGATAATTTATTATTCATTTCTGTTATAGGTGGGGTGTGCAGACAGTTACAGTAATAATTACCAAGACTGGAGGGTTTCCTAGGCAACGGGGCTTTTTTTTTTTTCCCCTTCATTCATGCTGTTGCAGAGAGTGTGCCTGTAAAGCATGACATTGCTGTATTCGGAGGTTTGTTGCCCTCCTGCTGCTCCAGGTTTGAGGTTAGTTACAGCATCATAAGGTGCTCTCAAGCATAAAAAGCTCAGGCTGGGATTAAAGCGCGCAGGGAACGCCACCACTAAGTCCTTCCCTCTACTGTTTCACTTTTAAGTAACAAGGTTATAAAAATGCAAATGCCATCTTGGGGTTGTTAATAACTGATATTTGGGAGAATTCCTGCAAGTTGTAAAACATTACTGGTTTTTTTCTTTTTGGTGAACAAAACCCAGCCCAGGTGAGGTGACTTCTTGTGTTTTACGATGCTCTCGTGGAAATACTGTTTGCAGAAAAGGGGCTCACAGCCTGCTCCAACCTTGCAGTGTTTAGCGTCATAAATCAATGGGAACTGCTCCATGCGGCTAATGATAAGGTGGTATTTGTTGTTTATCCCGCTTTATGGTAATGGCTTGTGAGGAGGAGGGTGCTGTGTCCTTCCTGAAGGAGCAGGAGTAATCCTTGATGTGGTAACAGAGTAACAGAAACCACATCTATTATCAGGGATCTATAAATGAGTTGTATTATCCTACACTTTTGGGCTTACTGGAGCTCTCGTTTTCAGAAACTTGCATCAAGCATTGTGCAAGGCTGAAAAGTGGTATTTTTCTGTCCCTGCCTTACGAGGCAGAGGGAATTCATGATGCAATCTCACACCGAGATGGGGAATTTTTACCCATTGAAATTTCAAAGTAAGATGCTAAAGCATGATTACTTTGAGAATGATTGCAGTCCGTCAGCTATGCGCTCCACTCGGAAAAATGGGCTATGGGTTAAGGGGGTGACCCAGTGCGTGTTCGGTGCAGTTTGGTCTCTTTGAGAGATTAGTGCTGACTGTGAAATTAAAAATAAACCCACCACCATCCCCAAACCCCACAAACCATCCCCTGATACATCGTAACTCTGTTCTTGGCCGCTTCTGCATACAGAAAAATACATCGGCATGTGGTCCACCCCACTGGTGTTTGATCACCCGTTGGGATTGATCACCTGTGGGGATCAATGGCCTGTGAGGGCTGGTCACCCATGCAGGCTGATCATCCATGGGGATTGATCACTCACCCTGCCCTGACTTGCGTGGCCAGCCCTAGGTTTCAGGCCACACTGGGCTGTTGGTGGCTGGTAAGGGAATCCAGTTGGGCTGTGTTAGGCTGGATGGGAGGTGAGGATCCCACCAGTGCAGCCCCATGGCCCAGAGAGTGCCACGGGTGCCTGCAGCTAGCCGGCAAATCCCAAATAGTTTTGGGCTCCCTTTCATTGAGGTAAGCAGCAGAAACTGCTTCCCCCTTCAGAGCGTGAATGAGGCTGAGTGCTGCAGTGCAGGGTGATGCTGTGGGTGCTGTATCGGGGTCTGCTGTGAGCCCCTCTGCAGCCCCACATGAGCAATGGCTTCTTCAACCCAGTTCCCACCCAAAACTCCAGCCCACCCAGCAATGGACATCTCGGGGCCCCTGGGCTGCAATGAGTGATGAGGCTGTGCTGCTGGGAGGTGCCCAGCAACACCTCAGTTTGCATCAGTGCAAATCATTTACGCTAATTCCTTCGGATTCAGATTTAAGTTTTAAAGAAAGCTTCAAGTTACCTCAAAATAGCTTAGTAATTATTTTAATAACTTGTGTGAGCAGGAACAATACCCACAGTGTCAATTCTGGCTCACAAAATGTTTTTTTCAACTGTTCTGAGGAAAAAAAAACTGCGAACAGTTCAACAGCTTAAATACAAGAGAGTGGATCTCCGGAGATTAATCTGTCTGGTGTTCCTCAGGTAAAGACTTCTGCACATTTTAACAAAGGAAATAATTTTCCTATTTTTATAATGCATGTCTCTCTGTGGTATAAATTACTAAAACCACGCTGCTTATCCTCAGTAATGTTATAGATGCAGATAATTTACTGTGTATCACGTTATCAGTTCATTAAAGAGATGCAATAAAATCATTATTTACTAAGAAACAGCAACCTTTGCAATATCTTGTCAGAGAAATTGGCTGATGCAAGAGGATCATATTTAAGCCTATATTCACAATAGCCCTTTACGCATTTCATACCCTTCCCACTCGGGTTGCGTGGAGGGAGCTGGTATTCCCCTTCTTTGGCCAAGGCAGCAAAGTTGCTGGGGCCCAATCCATCACCCCCTGCTCCCTGGGGGACCCCGCACCCATTGGGATCAACCCCCGGCACCGCTCCCGCCGCTGGCCCCACCACGAGGTTGCCAAAATATGAAGGGAGGTTTAGGCATTTCCTACCCCATCCCCCTCTTCTCCTCTGCCTAAAGATTACTCTGCATCCTAGACAAAGGAAATATTTAAACTGTTAAATCTGAACAAAGATACAGTCTGCGTATGACTTCTCTGAAGCCCTATAAAAATTCTTTAAAATTGCCTATTCACTCAAATTTACTGAGTGTAGCAAAAATGTCAAAGGCATAAAGTCAGAGAAGATTGAATAAAATAATGCAGAAAGACAGATTAGTCATGCACAGACCCACACAGCCTTTCACAGCACACAATACCACTTTTTATTACCGCTCTATCTTTACAAAGACTATGTTCAATACATAGAGGATGATACATGGTCAGTCATGTAATCTGCCTTTGATTCCAAGACTCATTTATCTGGGCCCTTTTCACAAAGACATTGATGAGAGATTTCAGTGTTTTCAGTGCATTGTTTTATTTATCATATATAATGGCTGGTGGAAAAAAATAGGAATTATGTCACAGATCCTGCATAAAGGAGTTGTATAAAAGACTCTGTGACAAAGTTTGGTAAAACACATAGCGGCTCGGCTCAGGCGTGCTCTTTTTTCCCCCAGCCCTGTCCCCCTCCTTAAGCACTTTGAGTATTGACAGCTGTCAGAAGCCCTCGAGGAGGGACGCTGCCTCTGCTCATGCAGCCCTCGCCAGGCTCTCAGAAAATCACCATTTTTTTTTTGCTTTTAAATTTGAGCAATATTTTAATTGTTATTTTTAGCTATCTGGATTTATTATTTATACATTCACCAAAGAAAAGAGTCAGTCACAGTTTTGTATCTTGCAAATTTAATAAAGAACAGCCCTTAAGATAGAATTTCTCAGCCTGCCAGGATTGACAAAAGCCAGCTAATGCAGAAATGTCAACAGCAAACCTCATCGGCAGCCCCACCATGCCTTGCAATCAAGGGAAAGCTATGGCTTTACATAAACAATAATATATAGCCATCTAAATATCTGTGTGTATGTGCGGAGATGCTATCCGAGACATGGGAGGAGGACGGGACATGGCACCCGGCCTCGTTGCTACAAATGGGGCTGCTTTGCCCTGTTAAGTAGTCAGTTTGTCTGTACAGAAGGTTTGATTCCTCCTGCATGGAGAGTGATGGGAGGTGGTTGGACCAGACTCTGGCCCCTGCCCAAAATACATCCAGGGCCACCCTGAGCCATCTGAAGGCAGGAGTGGGGTTTCATTGAATGAGCTGGCATGCACTTAAATCTCAGCCTTAACTTTCAAAAGCTATTTCAGAAAGTGTCTCTGCGGCTCATGGCAAAGGGAGGTTTTCCCTGAAAGAAGGTGTATGTGACCAAATGCTGGGGAAAAGACCAGGTGAGCTGCAGTGTGTTGGGAGGCTACTATGTGAGAGCACCCCCACCTTGCACTACAGGGCTATGATGCCCTGGACAGGACCTGAAATAAGGGCCTGAATTGGGAATTAGGCATAATTCCAGCAGCAAGGAGTGACAGCTAGGTCTCTGAGAAAGCAGACAGAATGGCTGGATTTGGAAATTATGTAGAAGCACTGTATATCCAGATGTGAACTCTTCTATAGGGCTGGAAGAAATAAATCATGGAGGTATCCTTGACAGGTACAGTAGCTTACACTCAGGGCACAGTGTTAACCTGCACTTAAGGCTGCGGCACATGATTTAATGGAGAGAGACTTCGCAGGTAAAAAAAATCTCCCAAGGAGAAGGAAAGGAATGGAGTTGGGATGGTTGTGCCAGCCCCAGGGGATGTCCCTCTGTGTCCCTCATGGGCTGGGGACCAAGGCTGGCCTGGCCTGGGCATGGAGGTGCTGCGGTGGCCCCCAGGGACTGCAGATGGAGGGGACCGGGACACTGAGCTGGGACATCCCTGTGTGTGCCACCCGCAGCCAGCTCGGTCCCTTTAACCGCGGGGAATGATGGAGAGCCCAAAGCTGCCGCTCTGCGAGGTCCCTGTAATATAGTGCTGTGCAGCTGCAACTTGGATCGTGAGGAAAACAAAATGGGCCGACTGAAATGGAAACTTTTGTTACTTATAATGTTAATGAAACCAGTTTATCAGGCAGCGCAGAGGAAGTGGAATATTTAGTGCCATTTAATGTCTAATCATCAGCATTTCTTTGGATAAATCACATTACATTGTCTAAAACCTGAAAAGACGAAGCTGTAATAATTTTTAATATGTTGTCGTTTCATTAAAGGGACACCCTGTTTGCCATCTAGCCCTGTGTGTTTCAGGGGAGGTTGTAGGCAACGTGGAAGAGCATTTGGTGGTTTCTGGCATGTCTTGGTGACACGGTGACGTGGCTTTGCCACAGCCAAACCACGGAGCCACGTGCAGGGTGTCCTCATCTGCTTGCCAGTGGCTGGGTGCAGTGTGGATGCTGAGAACTCATGGCCAGGCTGGGGGTTTGTGAAGCGCCCTCAGGTTCTTTGGGTATGCGCTGTGGTGCCACCAATGGTTTCTATTTTAGACGTAATATTTCCTTTCTCAAGGCATTGTGCCCTTCCCATTTTCTCCCATAGCATTTCAGCATCGTCCCACTGCTAGCCAGTGGGTTTTGCATGCCCTAGCTAGTGCTTGTCCAGCTTTTTAATTCACCAGCATGGCCTTGGCACCTCTTCAGTGGTCAGCCTGATTCCCCCTTTACCCCCAGCACGCCTGCTTGTGCCTCATGCCCCTGCCTCCCTGGATGTGGTCAGGTTACGCAGCTCAGGTTCCCCTGGTCAGGCAGCAGTCATTGCTGTTTGCTGCCATCCTGGCCAGCTCCAGGCATGAACACTTGCCAGCCCGCGAAGGTCTTGCCCACCAATGTCTTGCTCATCACAACTTTTAAGTGAACTGCAATGAACCCATAAGTCATAATAAAATGAAATGATGACAGTTGTCTTCAAATCATTGATTAATGGGAATACGGGTAGCTGGACACAGACTATATGGTTATAAATGGGGCTGTCAAAATAAAATAATTATTTTATTAATAAGGAAGCTGTTCAGCATTGGCCCTGCTCTACCTCTAAAAATACTTCAGCCCTTGATGTGTTTTGTGCTTTGTGATAGATCATGCGTTTTCCCAATGAGCAGCTCAGTGGTGTACGTTTTAATACAATTACTGTTTAGCAATGTGAGTCCCTTGGATCCTCGTACATGCGCTGCAGCTGCAGATGGATTTTTTTATTGACTTAATACTAGTTCTAACTAGATCCTGAAGATTGACTAAGTTGGTGGAGCACACACCACTTTCAAGGAGGAATGGGAAAGGACTAGCATATCTTATTGTACCTGAAACACTCTATAATATGTACTAAATATTATGACTACTGCGAGCCCTGCAATAATTGATTCACCCACACAGCCATTTAGTCTGTGAGCTGTTCGTTTTACAAATTCTACAATCTTTTAGAAATTCTTTCAGTGCAGAAGATTGCTGCCTGGCCTCAGATTCATTATGGTGATTGAATCCTCTTCAATAGAGAACTGTTTAAAGAGAGCACATCCCTGTGTGTCTCACTCAGACTGAAGGCACATAGGTTAAAAGCTTGTCTGGGTGGCATAATTCACTGCTGCTGTGCCAAACAATCACATCTTATTGTGACCTTCATAAGATACAAAAAGGCAACAGTATGGAGATAGTATTTTCTTTTTTAATTATTTTTTTAGTTTTTTCTACCACAGCACAATTTTAGCTACCCAACATCTGAAGCTACCAGAATCCCTAATTAAATAACCAATTAATAATGTAGAATAGGAAGAGCTATTTTTTTCAGACACAAAATCATAATTAATCAGAGTACAAAAAGCTGCCTGTCTTTATATCAGGAAAATATAGACTAGGTATTTAAATATTCTAGCACACCTGAACCTTGGCCATCCGTCATTGTTATGACTTAAAACATCTCAGACTAAATTAGGTTTTGTTTGTATAGAGCAGTGAAAGTCAGATGGCTTGAATGACAAAATTAGAACATGCTCAAATCACTGAAACAAAACTGCATAAAACGAAATATGTGCAGGAGGAGTATTGTGTTAAGCTGAAATCCTTCTTTGTGGGATTTTTTTTCTCCTCTCCTCAAATTACTGTTTGTAACAATAGGAAGCAGAGAACAGCTTCAGGAACTCTATCAGTGTTCTTTATATATGTACCTTTTGGCACATTCATATATTAAAAGAAATAATATTGTTGTGTATAGCTGAAGCATAACCTCTGTTATTTCTACTTAGTCAAGGAAATTTCACAACAATGGATATTTTTCAAGGAAGAATATCTTTGAAACACAAGACTACAGTCATTTTGCATAGCGCACAAAGATCAGACTTACCAGGAATATATTTATATCTTTATTGCATTCAGAAGTTGAGTCTTTTTCCCTTTGAAGTTTGCGGTACATTTTGGTAAATTTAATCAAACAGATTTTAATAAATATTCCAAGGGGCTTATTTTTGTCAGCTTCCTACCTTAACCCAAACTATTCTGCATGGGCAAGTGAAAGTTCTGCTGTTTAGTCTGTGTGTTTATAGGGCGGCCAAGAGAGATGATGGCTTTGTGGTCCCAAGGATGGGGAGTGCGACCCCTGCTGTGAAAACAGACCCCACAACACCTGAACTGATAACTTCAGGCCAAGTTCTGCAGCTCTTCACTGGGCGACCCTCTTGGTGACCTCAAGGGGAGATCTGCTCAAGAAAGGGCTGCAGTATTTGGCCCTTCGTAATTGTTTCCGAGGTATAATTGATGAGAGACTATTAATGGCTTCTAAGTTTGATAAGTGTTTAACTCTGTGGTTCTTGAGTCTGTCTTGTTTTAAGCATGTCATAGGCCTTGTAAGGCTTCTTTTCAGGAGGAAAAAGTTGTATAAATATGTGATGCAAATGCATGCATACCCTTCATAAGCATAGGCATATAGTATATTGCATGCACTCTATACAGTGGATAGAGACATTTTTAGCAGGGCCTCTTGTAACAGGACAAGGGATGATGGTTTTAAACTAAAAGAGGGGAGGTTCAGGCTGGATGTGAGGGAAAAAATTCTTTACAATGAGGGTGGTAAAATACTGGCACAGGTTGCCCAGAGAGTTGCTAGATGCACCATCTCTGGAGACTCTCAAGGCTGGATATGGTTCTGGGCAACCTGGTCTAGGTGAAGATGTCCCTGCTCATTGCAGGGGGGTAGAACTATATGAGCTTTGAAGGTCTCTTCCAACCCAAACTATTCTGTGATTCTATCATTCTATGAAATTAGTGGCTTTCCTTAGACTGGTGTTGTATAGAGTAGGAAATTCGATCTGTCTCTTTATAATTCAACATCTTACAATAAAGAACCTCTGTCCACATAAAATTTGTTATTATCCTAGTAATAAATATTTTTTTTTTGGTGACAGTTATAGTATATAACTTTGTGCAGTGTTTTTTTATTGATAAAGCATATAGGAATCAACACACATGAACACAATAAAAATGTACCAAATATATGTATTATAGCTCAGACTTTGTCAATAGGGCATTACATTGATCTTTGGTGTTATTTGCCAGGCTGCAGTGAATGTTCTGTCAGTGGTGCAAACTGTTAAATTGCCTTAAAAAAGAGATAGTAGTGTTGGCTTGGATTTCTGAGGGCCAGTTGAGCTCATGTCTTGCTCTCTGGAGTTGTGTCTCTGCATAGGCTCACGGAAACAGTACAAAGATGATGTCCCAAGGCTATCTCTTGTCGTTATCTTGCACTTAGAGTGGACCATAGCAGAGAAAGCAACGGATGCATGCGATATGGGACAGCCTTAGATGAATGAGACCCCATCAAACAAAATAATCAGTAATTAATAAGAAATGTAAAATTTTTTGCCTGAATGCATGAAAGGCTGTGAGGAAGGTGGCTGTCACAGGACCGGTTTGAAGCCATGTGGCCGTGCATCAGTGCAGAGCTGGAGCCATGTCAATGAGCTGATCTGCTGGGTGCAAAACCTAGGACTTGGTTTTGGAGAAAAAATAACTGAGGAAATAGTTGTAAAACTGGTCTAAAATACTGCATAGCTTTACCAAGTGTAGATTACACCAAATGAACCTGATATCTTTTTTTGATAACACCACTGATTTTCTGGATAAAAGAAATTAGGTAGATCTCATCTCTTACAGTATCACATAGGAAATTATTAGGGCAAAGCAAGTACCTGAACAGCAAGGCAGGGGTGAGAAACAGGGCTGAGTCCTGCTGAAAGATAAAGCAATGGTCAAGGGAGAAGCCATGGTTGCCTCTCAGGATCAGCCTCTAACCTGATATTGAGGATAAGGGAATGTGATGACAGAATTTGCTCGCCACACAGAGTTGGGAGACATCATGACTACAGATGAATATCAGCAAAACATAGAGAGAGAATGTGAAGGTTAGTATTGGAGCTAAGCCACTCATCTTTAATAGTGCAAAGGTTGTGTCCATGTCCATGAGGGATTTTAAAGTCGGTAGAGATAACGGCCACCTTGAACTTTTTCCTGTGAAAAACTTTGGAGAATACCTTACCCAGTGGAGTTTCCTGATGCTGTTCAGCTCTAATTTTCACTTCTGTCTTTCTCTAGAATAAACAGTTCCTCTGATCTTCCTTTACTTACATGCAGAAGTTGCAGATGATAATGGTGCAGGGTGCCTGAGACAGGAAGTAGTCAAGTGAAATGATGGAGGGAGCTACACACACTCCTTTTCTGAAGTCTTGATGTTTCCACTATAGACAAAGAGCTTTCACTTTTGAGCACTGAGAGTGCAGGAGGTAGGAAGACCAGCGGCAGTTAAATAAATAAATACAAATATATGTGCATGTGTATTCGCCATGCATGTGTCTCTCGAGGGACCTCTGGTGCAGAGAGCTCTCCTGGTCCCTGCTGTCCTTCATGGGATGGTCTCTGCAGCCTGTGGAGCTGGCACTTAGCATGTGAGCAGATGAGATGTGTTTCCTTACAGGGACACCCATGGGCCCCCCATTATCCCCACATTCCCCCACCGTGCTCCATTCCTTTCTGGGGCTGCTCCTGCCCACACCCCAGGAGGGTGCATCAGCAGCAGGAGCCCAGGCTCTGTGGGTGAGGAAAAGAAATGCTTTGGTTTCTAAATTGGGATTAGACATGATTGCAGCTGAGCCGCAAAAACTCTCAGGCCAGAAACCACAAAAATTGGGCACGTTGCTGAGCGGGGCCCATTGAGAATAGGAGGATGGTATATAAATACTGGCTCCTCCTGGTTGTGGTGCCTTGCTCTTATGCTGCAAGTATTTTTGTATTAAAAACAGTAAGAACAAGACATCTGAAAATTAGGATTCTATGTCAAACTGTCAATACCCACAAGCATGCACCCTTTCATTAAAATGTGTTTGACATTTTTGTTATGTGCAGGGAGCCAAAAAGATGCCAAAAGGATGTGATATTTGTGATCACATCCTCCTGCTGATACAAGGCGCTGTGAAGACAGTTGTATTAAAACATTGCTTGCAAAAGGCGGAGCAGTTAAAGAAATAAATATATATTAAAAAGAGACTTAAGTTAAAAAAAGTTATGTGCAGTGTGGGAATTCGGGATATGCTCCTTGGGCGAAGCAATGGCAAGTAGCCTTTTTAACTCTTGTAGTTAACTGAAATGATAAGCAATCTAGTAATACCAATTTTCCACAGAGGCCTTCACACCCCAAAATGTGCAAAATCTAATCGTTTTGGAAAGATCACGTAATGATCATGTCATGTGACCCGGGCAGAAGAGATATTATTTTGTCACAACAATGTGAGTAAATTATCTTACTGGCAACTTGCTTAAAGGTCATGGAGATCATCTTATGTGTGAGATGGAAATTTCTTATGCCAAAACAATATTGACAGCTTATCAAGCAGGGAAGAAAGTACAATGACATAATAGAATGTAAGGTAAGATAACACTTGCTACTGACAGTAGAAAATACGACATGGCATTTCAATTTTAAGGTTGTAGGCAGAATGATATGGTATAGATGCTTTGAGGCAGAACGGGCAACCTGCCTGCAGATGGGCTAAAATGAATGTAATATCATAGCTTAATGTATAAATATATAGTATTTATTAGATATTAAATACAATACATGAAGAAAGGGATATAAATAGTTGTACCACAGGAGGGAAGAAGAAAGGCATCTGCCTGGATGGATTCTCCTTGTACCTGCTGCCAGCTCAGTGAAGTTGCTCTGACTGGACTCAAAGGATTTGCAGGGTATTGCTCCCTCTTTTCTTTACTGTTTTTGTATTTGTAGGTGCGCTGCTGATTTTTTTTAGTTTTACTCCCTGACCACACTCACCTTTCTGTTTTATAGCTGTAATATTATGCAGAAAGTGAATGGCCAGGAATCTATGCAGTATTTGTATACGTACAGTATATGTATGTACAGAAACAGCATAGATTTGAGCTCTGTGCTGGCCACTAAAAGTTGCCCAACTTGGGTTCAATGCTGGGTTATAATGGCAGCTGAACAAAAAAATACAAGAGAAGGGGCATATCCACTGAGGATCTGATCCAGCACGAATGGTCATGACCTGTCTTAATTGTGTGTTTGAGTGCCCGTCCTTGCTGCATTAGGCCCTTTGTGCCAGAACTGTTGCTCCTCTTGCTTTTGACATGGTGAAGAACAGTGACACCCAGGCATTGCTGCTCTGCGACAGCATGGGTGCTGGAGAGAGCCACTGGGAAATGTGTTGTGCTGGAGGGGAGTCTGTTAGGGCTGAGAAATCTGTTTCTTGTCTGCTGTAACAGATTGTCTGGGAGGCAGCCCCGTACCTGCTACCCGTGGGTCATCACTCAGGAAGAGCCCTGTTTTTGAGTGTGGTGTCAAGATGTGTAGAGGAGATAAATCAGAGCAGACTGGGGATCTCTGCAAGTGCCTGTAGTTTGAATTTGGGCCAGAATTAGGATATTTCAGGTTATGACATTTCACATCCAGTAATGGGCAACACAATCCCATTAATGTCTTCACTCACTGTTTTGCTTTTTGGGTGGGTTTGTTTGTTTGGATTTTGCTTATGGGTTGTTTTTTTGTTTGTTTGTTTGTTTTTCCCTCAGTTCCTCTAAATCCAAATGATAGATATCCATTATTTAATTTAATTTCCACTCTCATCAGTGGTAGGAAACTAATTTACCCCCACTAAGGAGAGCCCTTTCTTGTGTTTGTCTGTGGCACTTTCAGTCAGGGTCCTGCAAATGTCATGGTTTTTGGCATGAAATGTTCTAAGGGCTCAAGCCTCAGCCTCTGCCTCTTGTCTGTGGCCCACTGGTTCCTGACCATCGCTTCCATGGGCCTGATTAGATCTAAGAAGATTGTCTTGGTGTTATGCTGGAAGAATGTGCTGCGCCTGCACTAAAAGACAGCGGTTGTGCCAGTGTTAGAGGGGATGGAGACAGCCAAGGCCCAGCTGTGTATGGTGGAGGGTGCATGTCAGCACAGTGCTCCCTGCTCCCCATGCTTGGCCGGCCCATGGAGAGCAGTAGTCTGGATGGGTCATACCTCAAAAAGTGACCAAAGAACATGGCTGGGGTGTTCAAATGCTTTTGTGGTTGAAGACCTTAATTTCTCAGAGGAAAAAAACTTACCAGAGAGGTTTTCTCCACAGGTAGTTAGTTGTATATGAGCTATAAAGATATAACCCTTTACATTGTCTTCAGGGAGAATCAGGACAATCAAAAAAGTCAACAGGACTGGTATTCCTGAAGTGGCTGTTCAGAAAGGAATGGTTTGGGTGTCCGAGTTTCACTATTCTTGAGTTTGGCTTTGAGTTTTGGACTCCAGCATAGCTATGGGATGGGAAGAGGAACTGCTAGAGTTTTGCAGTGGAAGAGAAAGAAATACAGGGCTCACCTAAAATGCACTTGCAGGGTCAAAGGAGATCTGAATAGAAGTTGATTTCTTTTGGCTTTGGGGTTTTCAGATTTGTCTCAAGGCACACTCAATTTCTCAGTGAAGAAAACAAACCCATGTACTTGGCCTCTAGTTTGTTTTTGTTTTACAAGACTTACATAGTTCCATATTCTGGCCAATCAAGTGTATCCCCACAGAAGGACTGTAGCCAGAATTAGTCAGTGGTATATTGTGAAGGTCTTCTGTGCTCAAAACTTAATTGGAGACTTGGACAAGGGTAGCTGTTCTTACAGGTTTCTAGCTTTGCATCTTCAAGAGTCAACTTGCTGGGAGCAATGCACTCATTTGTGTAAGGAAAAAGATCCCTTAATGTGCTATTAAATTAAACAATGTCACTGCTATTGCAGTAGAGCTGAGCGAATAATCCATAATGAATAATTTATTCAACAAATTTAGCTGCTTTCTCTGCTCACAGACTATCTGGAGACAGATCACAATTCCCTCCAATTTACTTATTATTTGAAATTACTGATGGATAGCTTTGTAATTAAAAAAACAGCTCTGTGTTTTGATCACAAACAACTGTGGGTGTCTGATCTTCGTTAGTCAAGGTATGTGGGTTGGTTGTGATGGGTCAGATAAATCACATGATATTGTTTCTGCCTTCTCATTGGAGAAGCCTACAAGCATGTCTGGCATGAAAACACAAAAAATTCTGTCTCCACATGCAGTTTTGAAATTTGTCTTGTGCAAACATTTGCCCAGTAAAACTTGATTGCTCAAAAGTGTGCAGAAAGCAAATCCCGAGGGGAAATAAACGTGGCTGCAGTAAATTCATTTAAAAATGTGAATGAATATTTGCAGACTTTTTGTTTTCCTAAAGCTCCCATCCAGGCCTGCACGACAACGTCCATCAAATGCACTGAACCACGTTTCACTTGATGAGAATTGTTGGGTTGGGTTTTACCTCCAGAAGAAGAGAGAGTGAGAAGGAGACTCTGGTCCTGGTATTACAAAAGCATTAGTCTAAATTAGAGATAAACTGCACAGGTGTCATCTTAAAACTGATTATCTTGGAAGGGTATTTAAAAATCTCCATGTTCAGATTGCTAGAAGCATGTTTCTGTTGTGAGTTTCCCACATACTCAGGATATACTCGCTGGCTGCCAAACCTTCCTTCACCTGCCCTGTAAATAACCCTGAGAGATGCATTGGTGTCTGCTACCCCATTTCCAGGTCCTCTCCGGCTGCCTGGGAAGACGGGTGGGTTGCACCTGCTCTTTCCAAAACCTGCTAAAAATTATCTGCATTGCATTGTGTTTCTCACCTTCCTTGTAGGCTCCTCTTCCTCCATCACTACCCTGCTCAGATGAGGAGCCCTCCCTCCATCACCAGACAGGCAGCCTTCCTCCTCCTCCTCCTCCTCCTCTTCCTCGTATTTTTTTAGTCCTTTTACCCTCTCTCCTAGATTGAGGTTGGACTTGGAGGTCCCCAGCTGTAACCCAGTCTTCAAAGCTGATTGACACTGAAGGGACAGCACATTTTTTGTTCCTTTTGCTAATTTCTGATGTGAAGAAAACCAACTAGAAGTGGGGAATGTGTTTGCAGAGGTATGTGTGAGTCTCTCAGAACTGAGGTCTAAGGGTTGTGGTTGTACACAAGGGAATGGGCTGATTAATTGATCTTCTCTGAGTCCTACTTCAGTACTTCACTCTTCCCAATGCAGATGTCTTCGTTTTTGTGAGTTCATCTAAGTTATATCAAAAAGATATTTTCCCCATTTTTTGAAATTTTATACATGTTGGTATCATCTTGAAGTAGGAAGGTTCATGCGGCTGCTTTTGTATTTCCCTGCTAGGAGCCAAGCAGGAGTAACAATTAACAGCGCACCATAGCTGCTACAGGTAGTCACACCCTATTAAAGCAGAGAGCAGCTCCAGCGAGAAATACCACTTATTGGCTGGGAGAGTAGTGCTTAGTGATGACAAACAGCACTTCAGACTGAAATGTGGTGAAACGGGTCAGGAAATGCTTTCATTTATGAAGACTTATGTTTTTGTAGATATGATGCTTAGAAGGAAGAATGCACCTGTTCAAAAGAGACCTTAGGAGTGAGTGGTACCACCTGCTCTGGCACTGGCAATTGCCCAGTAGATATCAGTCCCTGGAGTGCTGGGCAGTAGCTGCCGTGTGTTCACGTTCACTTTACTCTTCTGCATTCATCTGGCTGGTGAAGAGGGTTTTTCAGCACAACTTGAAAATATCGAGGCTTGAGGATGTTTATGCCACCTCTGCTGCCCACCCATTTCCAAAGCTTTGCTCTGGGTCCAGAAGGACAGAGAGGGCCTGTGGACCACTATGGTCTCAATGCAACCAAAAATAGAGGGATATGAATGTTATAGAATCCCAGACTGATTTGGAAGGGATCTTAAAGCTCATCCAGTTCCAACCCCCTGCCACAGGCAGGGACACCTTCCACTAGAGCAGGTTGCTCCAAACCCTGTCCAACCTGCCTTTTAACACTGCCGGGGATGGGGCAGCCACAGCTTCTCTGGGCACCCTGTGCCAGCACCTCACGACCCCCACAGGGAAGCATTTCTTCCTAATGTCTAATCTTATTCTCCTTTGTCAGTTTAAAACCATTCCCCTTTGTGCTGTCACTACATGCCCTTGTAAAAAGTCCATCTCCAGCTTTCTTGTGTCCCTTCCTGGTAGTCCTTCTATTAAAGGCATTGCCTTTCCTCAGACAGCTGTTTTGCTCTCCTTTCCCTGCGCCTTAACATCCAGGTAGGGCTGCTTCTTTCCATGCTTGAAACAGATTCCGAAAGCCACAGGAAAAACAAAGAAAGGACCTTGTTTATTTTTGCAAAGGTTTAACGGGGTCGGCAAGGAATGAAGCCTTGTTAAAAGGATTTTACTGTGGGTCATCCAGAGTTTGAGGAGCTGAGGAAGAAATGGGGGAGAGCTGATGTCTCTCTGTCAGCAGGTGAGTGGCCAGTGCCGTGCTGCCTGCCAGTGACAGGGATCAACCAGTGCACAAAGCCAGTGGTTGAAGAAAAACAATAGGAAAAACTCCTTTGGGCAAATGAGGATATGGACTGAGGACATTTTAATATTTTGCTCATAGAAAGTAGCATGAATTAATTTTATCCTCTATCCTCAATTGCTTATAAACACAAAATGAAGGCAGCATAATTCTTTAAAGCCCATTGCAGGCTTTTTTTTTTAAATGACCTCTTCACCTGTAATTACAAATAAAAGATTATTGAGCCAAATGGGATATATTAGTAAGAACATCAGTGATATAATTTTGATCACAGTGAATAAAGTAGTTGGTAAAATTCATTTAACAGCCTTTAAATCACTGTTTCCTGTGTTATTTACTTCTAAAAGCATACCTCATACAGCTTCTCCTCTGCTGTATTCCCACAGCATGTATTTATCTCATCTTTTCCCTCGAAACCTATGTGAAAAATAGATCTTGCATTGTCAACTCTCTTTTTCTCTTCATTTCTTTAGCCCATGCTCTATGTGAAAGCTGCTGAGCCCCTGCCTCCATGGCAGCGAGATAGGGACAAGTAGGTGGGATGCCAGTAAATACAGACATTTGAGAGTATTATTTTTACATCAGAAGTCTGGAAGTTAACCTTCCCAGTCTGTACTTAGGGAATGAAGCAGAACAATTGAAGTCCGATGCAAAGAGTTTAGTTTAGCATTTGAGCATGTCTTTGATACAACTCTTAAAAAATAGTGGGAGAAAGTACTTTAACTCAGGAGTGCTCCATGGGTCAAGATCTGCCTTACCTCAGGCCACAAATGAGCTTTGTGTCTGCTAATGCTCTTAAATCAGTAGATTTCAGAAGACAACAGTATGGTCCATTAACAAACATAATCAACATCATCGCTGCTGGACCAAAAGTGTGGGATATTTTGCTGCAATATGGTCACTTAGAATGTGCTATTTCCTTTAAATCAGAGCAACATCAGGAGGCACCACATTGTACCAGCCATGTGAAGGTGGACATCTGCCAGACATAACCATTATCAATCATCACACAAGTATTTACATCAATCATTGAACAAACATTTATGTCTGGAGCCCTTCTTCTGGCCACAATATATGTTTAGATAGAAGCAAGCATGCAATGTGTAGAGGATCCTGATCCCTTCTTTTGCCCTGTTCATAGAATATTCGCGTTTTCTATACTGGACTGACCTCCGATTTGTTTTCTGTTTGAAAGGCTAAGGCCATATGGAAGATATGTTCAACCCTCAAAGTCTTTTAATCTTTTGAACAGTTGCAGTCTAAATTTCAATAATGAAAACATTTCCTTTTTTTTTTCTTTTTTCCATTTTCCTTTTGGATATTTACAAATGAGATATTATATTTCCATACATTTTATTCCTGGCCACATCTGTGAATCTAATATTGACCTGGAGTTATCTGTGATAAAGAAGTTATTAATTTTGACAGATATAAGGGAGAAGCTAATATCCTCCTTTTACAAACACGTAATATTAATCTCTAGTGATGTAAAGGAGAACTCCAGAATGGCTTGGGGTGGTGCTGGAAATGATATGAGATTGAAATTTGATAATGAAAAAGGGAAAAGATTCATTTTAAGAATTGATAAAATGGATAAAAAAATTGTATTTCCTGCGAAATAAGTGTAGGAAGCACAATTTAGATTAAGCATCCATTGTTATTCTATAGGTGGTACATACACAACGAATATGCTAGGGACCAGATTCTGCTCTGATTTGTATACCCATAATTTCATTGGTTTAAAATAGCATTTATCCCATGGTTTCTACTCAAAAAATGTATAGGAAGACTGGAACTGGTTTTATGGCATGATTATGTACCCAGCCTGGTTTGAGCAGGTTGGGGTGGCTACCAGTGCCACACCAGCAAAATGGCACTGACATGGTTGCCTTCACTAGCTGGTGGCTTTAATCTATGGCCCACAAGAGCTGTTAAAGCCATGCTCCCAAATCTTGCTGCTCCTGACATTTTCTCCCCTAGCAATCCTCCTCTGTGTTACTGTTCTACAGTCAAATAGCTCTATGAACTGCCAGGGGGAATTCCTCAATGCACTGGAAGGAAACCCTTCTGAAGATCTGGCTTTGGATTCTCCCCCTGGAGAAGTTTTTGGCCTTTGTTTGGGATAAAATTCCAGTGTTTTATGATACGTGGGATACTTCCCTCCTGCCCCCAGCCATTTACTGGGTTGTCCTGGGGAAATTGCCAAGTCTGGAGATTCTGCAAGTGTTTGAAAGTTTTTTACTTTATGGCAGAGAGACAGTTTGATGTCCTGGTTCAAAAGGAGCTCAGATTCACACAGCTGGCCTGTTTATTTTGGTTGAATTTTTTTGTTATGCCAGGAGCAGAAGCAGCCTGCACTGTTTTATCAGATTCAGACATTTTGCTGTCCTCTTCTATTTATATCTCAACAGCATTTGTACTTTGTCCCTGTACAGGATCATACTATGCAGCTGATAAAACCCACACATTTCTTAGAGCACTGTACAGGTTTTGTGGTCATCCTGCACAGAAGTTGGTGGCCTGCTTAACTGGCAAAAGGGGTTCTGCATGCCTGTGTCCACATTGATCCGTCACAGTGCTGAGGTGTCTGTGAAGGAGGGAAGTAGGGTAGATATAATTAATTAGTAGTTTATTGTAAGGATGGGGGACTGTGTGGGACAATCCCTCTCTAGTCACACAACTCTTTGCAGTTGTATTGCCTCACAGTGTTTGCTATATGTATTTATTGCCAAGCTTATCTCTGAGTTACGTATTTGATATCAAGGCTGTTGGGAAAATTACTGAAGGCACCAAAAAGCCTGTCTATCCTTCAGACCAAAGTGGAAAGTTATCTTGACTGAGATGGCTGACAGCATGCAGAGAATGGCACAAAGCCTCACTGCTTGGGGAGATGTCCGCAGCAGAGACTGAGCTGAACTGCTGGCAGGGATGATGCTGGAGGAGTTTAGCTGGTAGGAGAGGCACAGCCTGGGGGCAATGTGCTCCTCTGTCATACTGGGGGCACATTCTCACCTGCAGATGCTGTTTGGGGGTGGGAAAGCTCAGACAGTGCAGTCCTGACAGCTGTGGATTGCACAGGGGCAGTGGGGAAAGCAGCTGGGAGGCAAGATGAATGTTGGATTAATATATTTTATGAGTTGGGAGTCAACTCAGGCTTGTGCTGTTAAAAGATTTTTCTGTCCTTTTTGTTGTGGTCTTTTCTGAGCTGACTCTTAACCAGCCCATCTCTGACCATGTCCAGGCTCCAGTGAGCATACCTCCACAGTGTCACAGGCATCCTGGCGCTGCATCCCTCAGAGTGCTTGGTCTGAGCTACGGCCTCACACAGCATCCTCTGCACTGTTGGCATGGTGGGTCCTACGTTATGTCTGGGAGCAGTGTGGGCATCTGAGCTTCTCTAAAAAGGGACAGAAGACTTCTACCTTTGTTGCACTGTTACCACTACTATCAAAGGTAGCAGCTGATATCTCTAAACAAATCAGTGCAGGAACTTTATAATCCACTGCAGCGACGAAATGAATTGTTGGCCAGCCTAGGGGCAGTTATGATACCAGGCTAAGACCTAAAAGTAAAGTGACTTAAAAGCCAAAGGCTTCCAAACAACACTGTCCTGGTTTTCCCATCCTTCTTTCCCCCCCACCCCCGGCAAAAAAGGAGATGATAAACAATTATCAGGTATCAGTGCCTGAATCTTAAGTGTCTTCTGTAACACTTAATATAAAACCAAATATGTTCACCTTCAGAAAATGAAGCAGATACCAATTAATTATGTATAGCTCTCCAGCTTTCACGCAAAGAATAGCAACATTCAAATAAGTGCTTTGGTCTTCTTATCACCTGTTAGATTACAGGCATCTCCCAGCTCTCTAATGATCATCTGAGTTTTGGTGCTGTGATTTTTGTTTTTCTTTGGGTTTGTTTTTTTTTTTTTTTTTTTCTATTAACTGTGCATCATGTTCTTTCTCTTTCTTAGCATTTTTGATAAAAATAGTGTAGCAGAGAAGAGGCAGATGTCCCTCTGGTGATTTTAATATATTCTCTGCTGCCCTAAAATGTCTGAAAGAACTGGCTCATGTATCAAGAGCTCTGTTCTTGATTTCGTGGATGCTCAAGGCAAAGATGATGATGGAGAAATGCATCCTGCAGACATGGGCCGACCCATCAAATTGGTCAATGGCAGAAGAGTGATGAAACCCACCAAATGGGTGGAATCCATATAATGACTCTGCTTCTAAGGAGAGCACAGCAACTCCAAACTTACATGAAATCGCTAGCTTTATTTCAAGTGAGGTTTTTGTTTTTTTTTTCTGCATTGTATTTGTTCAGGGCTAACATAAAATATGTCTTTTGCTCCAAGCTTTAGGAATGCTTGTCCTGCGGAAGTCTGGGCTAGAATGGAGACCCATAAATAAAATTCCATGTTTTGGTGACCTTCATAAGCTCTTACTTCTTTATTGTCAGAAGGATGACTAAGAAATCTCCAACATATAGTGTCATCAGCATTATGATCTGAGAAACAACACCTACAGAATCTATTATTCATTAAGTGTAACCAATATATAATTTAAAACAGTGGGTTTTGTCAAATAATGTTAGGTCAGCATAATTTTCTGCCTATTACTAATATCTATAACATCTTTGCCTTAGTCAGCTCTATTTAAATATGCAATCATTTACAGCTTTTGACTATATGTGTGTGCACTCCCAATTTCCAATATTCAACTACTACAAATTTTATGCTGACATCAATAACAAACTATTAAAGACAGTATTTCATTATTGGTTTTTCATCCCAAAAGTTATTTACAATTATATACTAAGCACTAATATTAAAGGAAACCATTTAAATGAGGTGCTATCTGCTTTAACAATATGTCTGTCACAGAATGAGATTGTGTTTAAAGATTTTATCAAGAAATGGTTGTTTGCTGAGGTTATGTTTTGTCCATGAAATATGCATTTCATATCTCTTTCATTTCATTAACATAATTTAATTTGTGCTTTGCATTTTGTGCATAATACATATTTGATTTACAAAACAAATATTTCCATTAGAAAATGAATTTCATGCAGGCAAAAAAGCAGAACCAAATGATGTATTGAAGGAAAATAAGAAGAAATGAAATGCATTTTCTCAGTCTATTAAAAAATCTATGGCATTGACAGAAAGTGCACTTAGTGCTACATTTAAAAAATAGCACATATGTCAATGTATTAACAAATAGAATTGGAAATACAAATATTTCCCTATATCAAGCCAAGAATCTCTTTATTTTAATTGAGTTGATTTAAAAGCCCAACTACAATTTAATTTTTATTTCATGATGTGGTACACTGCCTGGTGCCATTACATCCATGTAGAATTGGCAGTCAATATACAAAGATATTTTGCCTTTTAAAAATTTTCTATTGACACCAGCAATAAATAATTTAATGGGCTGAAAATGTGAAATCATTAATTTGCTGATTTTCTTCGAATATTGGGTAGCAGGGTAGGGGTACAGGATGGGTGACTGAACTAATGAATAATGTTTGTGAGACTGTCGTGAGAGCACCCTGGTAAATAATGCTGCTGATGAAACGAAATGCTATTTAAACTTGCTTGGTTTAATCTCCAGATCCAAGGAGATGACAAAAAGGATCACACCCAAAATGCCCCATTATCTCCCTGGCAAGACAGCCTACCAAACTGAATAAGGAGGAGTTAAGTGCCTGACTCCTCTGGAATTCACTTCTGGCTAATCCAGCCATGGACATAATGTGAAAGGTGGGCTGGATGAACAGCTGGGTATGTGGCAGCATATTGTGGGAGCTGGGCACTCACCTTTGGAGGGGGCTTGCTGCACCTCTTCCTTAACAGTATGACAGAGGTTGGGCAATAAATTCCTCATCCTGCAGGGGGGAAAACACAGAGGAAGCCAAAACCTTGAGAAAATACCTTAAAATGTCTGTCCCAATTAGAGAGAGGTGCAGGTAGCGACTGTCTTGTTAAGTGTATGCTGCTGACCATGTCTTGGCATTGCTCAGGAGGGCAGGGTTTGGTCCCAGGCCTGCCGTTCACACAAAAGGTAAGGGTCAAACACTGCCAGCAGTTGTAGCCATGCGACTCCAGTGATCTGGCTAGTATAACTGGGAACAGCAGTAGGCTGGTGAAAGATGAGGCGGACTGGCTCAAGGCAGACGTGGGCATAACTGCTTTAAATCCCATCTCTGCAGCACCTCCGGCATAGCCAGTTGCAGAAACATGTCCGGGGCAGGACTCAGACAACATGAGAATTAATTTAAATTTGTGGGATATTTTAAAGGTAATAATAGATGTAGAGTTGCATTTTTCAGTTGTTTTTGGAGCTTTGTGCTTCAAGCTTTTTTGCACAAGGATTAGAGGCTGGCTTTAAAAAAAAAAAGGGAGGGGTTGGGAACTGGGATTCTTGCAGTCTCAGGAGTCCACAGGCAGCAGCTTAAAGAAAAATACCAAATGTTGCAAGGCGGGTAAGACTGAAAAATCCTGCATTATTCTGCCATGGGGAATAAGTTTAACTCTATGAGAAACTCTATGTAGCAAAATAAGGAGAGCAAATGAAGAATAACTCCCCTATTTAAAACTCGGAGATAAATTTAGGGAGGTTAGACTGTAAATACATTAGCTTAGCTGGAATTTCGCCAGGACTTTGGGACTAATATCCTTACTCTCATGAAAAGTGCTTGGGATAATGACTATAGGTATCTGAAGCCTCGGTGCTGTATTCAAGGCTAATTGAATTGAGTAGGCGTGCATACATGTGAAAACCAAAGGGAGGTTAGGTAGGAGAAAGGTAGAAGGTAAACAAGAAAGCAAAGAAGTGAAGCTGCAACTCATAATTAAGCAGAATGAAGGCTTCAGGTCCATCCTGCCATATCATGCTGTGCACTGGCTGAAAGCAGAGTGATCTCAGGGATCTCAAAGTGATCACTCAGGGAGAGTGCTCTCTCCGTGCTGTTACCTGTGGACACCAGCTTTGCTTCTTACAGCATGCTGTTCCCTTCTGCCGGATGCTATCCAAGGCAGGCCTGACTTCATTCTGCTCCTGTTGCAAAAGCAATGCTTTCCGACGTCTGAACAGCCCAGGGCTCCCTTCTTCTTTGTCATGGCACACCTCACACCCTGCACATTTTGTAACTAGGTCTTGTGTTGAGGCAAGCCCACCATGCTAATGGATGTTCCCTCACTTGTCACAGCCAAACTGTAACTCTGCAGAACATCCCTTAAAGGGACCTGACCATCAGAAGGAAACAGAGTAGTCCCCTCACCTGCCCGAGGGGTGCACGGCTGAAGTGCAGGAGGAAGGCTGGGGTCTGTCTTGTCCTTGGGTCATCTGTCATAGACATTTCATTGGTCTCCACACTGTGCTTTCTGAACACAAACGCAAAGCACCTAGGGTGAGAGCACACTTTCATTTGTTGTTGGTGGAACATTTTTTGGAATGTAGTTTTCCCCAGGAAGAACACTTGCAGCTGGGCAGAGCAGCGCTGCTGCTGAGCAATGGAAGTTCAGCTACGTATACCTATTGACTACTCATTGAGACATATGCACTATAAATCCTCTAAAGTGAACCGCAAAGCTCTGTCTTTAGCCAAACCTTCGAAGAAATGAATAACCTGAGTCTGTTGATTAGCTCTAGGATTAATGAGATGTACCACCTACATTCATAGGATACAATGAGAAAAAATACTCAGTAACGTTTAAATGTCACACCTTCTTTCCTGGCAATATCTGCATGTCAGAGTTGGGATAAAACTGTTTTGAATAAAAAATAAAGTATGTCTAAAATATTAAAAGAAAAAAGCTTAGTGCCTGCACACACAAAAGCTATGATCTAAGGGAAATCACCAGTTGCTGTTCTGTGAGGTATAAAAATAAACCCTTGTCTCCTTTACTTTTACATCCACTGACAAGTGACTATATTAACATCAAGTGAAAAAGCAGATGAAAAGTAATGTCTTTTATTTAGCTCCTACCTGAAACATATTTAAGTTTTCTGCAGCAAGTGAGATTGTGCACAGGGGTTTGAAATCATGTAATAAGGCACTCCTTGACATTATCTGTCCACCCAGCAGTCACTCCAGTAAGTAACATTGCGCTAAATCTTGGAAGGGAAGTTAACACAAATAACTTCACGCTTCCCACCTTCCTTTTTTTTTCTCCAACCTTGTCAGTGTGTCTATCTAGATAAGATTTTGTACTCATTCTCCAAAGAAACCTGTTAGGATACCTGTCCATCAACTACTCTAACGTACTTGTCTCATTTTTAATATGCCAAAGATGTTGAGCCATGTATTGTTTCTAAATGAAGCACATGTGTGCTGCAGAGTAGAAACAGAAATGTGCTGATACAGGAAACTCTACTTGTTTGTTAGCAGTGATATTGGAAAAAATCCATCTCTCCTAGCAGGACAATCTCATCATATTAAAAGTTATGGATTTCTTGCTTAAGCATTCTACACTAGCTGCAGAGCTGTATAAACTTGCTACTGCTTATCAAGCGAGCCAACAATACACAAAAAGAAAATTTAACATCTTTTAACATTTCTGCCTTCATATGGGAGTTCTCTTGAAATGAGTTCTTCAATTATCCTGATGGATCTGTTTAGTGAGTTGGTACTGTTTCCTGGCTTGTAAAAGCCAGTGCATTACTATGCAATACAGTGTATGTGGTATTGAAATGAGATCAACATCATTGCTTTACTACATTTTAAGCAGAAGTTAGCACATGTTATAAAAATCATAAAGACTTTGGAGTCAGATATTTTAGCAATGCATTCTAAAGCCTATACTTGTTTTTGTTGGCAAATAATTAGAGGTGCATGAAAAAATGAACTGTCAGTGGCTTCTTTCTTAAATAACCAATGAGTGTTAATCAATATCAAGTAATGATTAACAGAGAATATGTTTTATTTTCCTTTACCTTGGATAACAAAGAAAATGTGGCTTGCAAATGATGATGAACATACTGAAGTAAAATTATTAATTTCAAAATAAAGTTGTAGCATTATTCCTGTGTGTAGGAGATAATATATAGCCCTATATACAAAATTCTGTTCAGAAAAAAAACTCATTTGCTACATCTGAGATTAACTGCATGTGACATCCAAGAATGTTTCAGAGCATTATTTATTGGATTGACTGTGTTGTACAAGTATGCAAAATATTTACGTCTTCGATTCTCCAGATTATTCAGCTGCTAAGATTTGTCTGTGAACGGAAGTTTTAACAACCCAGTTTGGAGGTGTTCCCTCTGAACCCAATATCCTCAGCTCTGTGTGTGTGTCTGTGTGGGTGCATTTGCATGTGTGTGTGCAGGCACACATTTTTTAGTCCTTACACTGTAAAAAACTCTGGAATTGTTTGACCCTGTAAACACAAAATTCATGTATCTCGCCCTGGGACAAATGCATTCTTTTAAAAGCAGCATATGGGCAGCCTTGGACTGATGTTAGTTTATTGTCACTGCTTGATAACGTTCAATGGAAAAGATACAAGAGTGCCAAAGAATTTTAATTATTTTCGTGATAAAGTTATATGTTCGGCCTTGGAAAAGTGGAGATAATGCTGGTATTCATTATTATTCCCAGTGTGTTTAAACAGACGACACAGAATGCAAACAAAAGCAGATGAAATTTGAAAAGTATTATCAATATTGCAGATAGCAGATGCCCTTTCCAATCAGAACAAGCATATCTTCTATAGCAACTTTATGGTTGAGTAGTTTATTCATTTCTATTAGAAGGTTGTATGTTTCTAAAATATGTAGATGGTATCTAGAAAACCAACCAACCAGTAGGGTCATTTTGCTTGTTTTCCTAAATTTATTATTTCACTTTTGCAGGCTTGATCTGAGGTGCATTAACATGGGAGTGAAATCTTATTGTGTCAAATCCTATCTTGTATATGACCTTTCATGTGTTTTGCTGTAGTTCTGAGAGGGAAATGCTAAGGGGAGTCTATTCTGCAGGGTTTTGCCAGGGTTGTATTTGTGCTGCTGTAATCAAAACTGGACCCATCTTCCTGTAATTTTTTTCTTGTTTTTGGTCTTACAGCTTGAAAGGAAAATTCTGCTGTCAATGCAGCCCCCAAATAAAAAATATTCTTTCAAGAGTGCCTGAGGCATAGACCCTGCAACTGTGAGGTCTCAGTACTGTGTGCCGGAGCAGTGCTGCCAGCACGGAGGTTTTAAAAGGCATTTCCACACTCATGCAACAACAGAACCAAACCAGTTATTTCCATGTGATGATGCTTGAGGCCCTCATTCTGTATTTTTCATTTTGAAAGAAAACAGCAAACATTTAAAGTTTTTTGGCAGCCGTTTACTGAACCCTAAAACCATAATTCTGCAGTATGCTACGACACTGTGGGCTTTGATGGTGAAAATCTCATGCAAAATGTAGATCTTCAGAAAAGATATTCCACATTGCTTCCTGTTACCTGTTCATATGCCAATTATACTTTCAGGTTTGCATCTGAAATTCTTATCTGCCCAGTAACATCCTACCCTCTGAAATGTCAGTAGTCCACTCACTCATACTTAAAGCTGCATGCAAGTGGTTCTCTACATGCAAAAAAAAACCCCACCCCAAATAACGCATATTCCACCAATCATTAAAAAAAAAAAAAAAAAAAAAGGTTCTCCTCCATAAAGGATTTGGGGGATGTTGCTTTGAGACCTTGATTTCAGGCATCAAGCAAAGAACAATGAATTCTTTAAAAAGTGATTGGGTAGTCATAAAAACAAACTAACAAAAAAAAAAAAAAACCCAAAAGACTAAAAAACCAAACACCCAAGCCAAAACAAAAAACCAAAACCAAACTCCATCAGAAAAACCTGCTATAGCTGAATTCGCCCTCTGTGGAAATTCCCCCCAGATGAAGGTCCAAAATGGGAGGAGATAGCTGTGTCCTTGGTGTAGGTGATGAAAGGAACTGTTTCCTGGGAATGCACCAGCCAAATCTGGGCTCGGACGACCTTACATCTGTGGTCCAAGGATCCCTAAGGGATGTGGGTGCTGGGGACAGGAAGGGGGAAGAGGGAGAAGAGGAAAAAGAGGAGGAGTAGGAAAAGACAACATTTTCCATGACGCTCTTCAACCAACTGAGACTTCAAATTAGGAAGGTGTTGGGGTGTTGCATCTGACTCTGGTGATGTGGCAGAGCAGCAGTATCTCTCCCAGCTTCAAGGCTGTTTGCAGGTATTGTAAAGCTGTGCCAAAATGCGTTTGGGGTGTGAACTCAGGAAATTTAATCATAAGATGATTGCAAGTGTAGCATAAGTCTTAAGGGGCTCTAATTTTGAGAGTTTAGAGGGAAGATGTGGTTTAGGACATCCTATCTTTAAATTGCATTAGGAATCTGTGCCTATTTTCACCATGGTATGTTTTCTTCACATTGGTGCTTGATTCCCAGGTAAAGCTGAACCCCACCTTGGGCTGGTCCTGAATTTCCTCTGAAGGTGATGAAGTGCATGTGAAACCTGAATGTGAGATGTGACACTGAGCTTCGTGATTCATCCCTGTTTTGTGCCCTGTGGAGTGCACCAGTGGGAAGGCACTGGGGGCTGAGGTGGGAAGGCAGAGCCATGCAAACATTTCTTGTTTTCCCTCTGTGTGTTTCTTTTTCTTGCTTGTACATATCCTTTACTCTTACTGTCTTCTGTTACAGCCCCTAATGCACATCTAATATAATTTTATAGAGGAATATTATCTGACACGCACAAACACACGTCATTTTCATTCTCCTTACCAGTGGCATGGTGTGCTGCCCAGCCCACCCAAGAGATAGAGTGCTCTTGCTGCATTTATGGTTGTGCAGTACCATCCCAGGGCATCGGTTTCTTAGCAGACTTCCATAATGAATGCAGCTCATAAATATAAAAGCATTTCTAGAAAGTTAAGTGTTTGGATGTTATAAAAAGTACCGGTGCTGAGTCACGCTGTTCCCAGCCCACAGGAAATGGCCAGTGATTATTTCATGCCATTTTGTGTTGGGCTGCGATAACTTCAGGGAAAATGTGGTCACCAACACTGGCAACTCATGCTGATCTGCTGCTCTGTGCTTACCGTGCCATCTGTTTGCACATGTCACTATAGGCAAGGAGATATATGGTATAGCAGACTTAAGTCTATATTTCAAAATTGCTGGGAAGCAAGAGGCACACAAAGGAACTGTAATAAGTACAAAGTATAATTAAATTTTGCTTTAAGAACTGCCATAGTCAGTTAAATCAGACCACTTTAGATGTCATTATTTAGCCAATAGAGTAAGTCTTATTTATAGAAGTCCAGGTCTGGCTCCACTTGTTTTCTGATAAGCAGTGGTAGACTACTGACTTTAATGCACGATGCTTATAACTGAAAGGTGCATAAATAAACATGGATGAAATGAAGGCAGAAGAGCACTGCTAAATTATCTCTGCAATTGCCGGTGCCCTCAGCTTGAGCAAGGGCCTAGACATGGGTATCAATTCCTGTTTTCATTTTCTTCTTTTAATTGATCTCAAGGAGCAACCATTAGCCAAATAATAAGAGAAAGGAATGGTCCCTTCAGGAACTGCTGATGCTGCAGCTCTGTGCTGCTTCGTCCAGGAGTCAAATGTCAAATGTGAAGAAGTAAGGGGTGAATTATACCCACCTGGGGAACAAAGGGGAGGATTCTTTTTCCAAATTTAGGAAGGTGGGTTTTAAAAATGAAGGAACTCCTGGAGTAAACTTGAGATGGTATGTGACTGAACAATGTAGGTAGAGGTGGCATCCCCAGCAGTGCTCCTGGGGGATACTGAAGAATTAGAAGCTGCAAGTGATAATACACCAGAGCTCACGTGTTCTGCATTGTCTTTTTGGTTGAGTCTCTGCAGTGCTCATGTTCAGTGAGAGAGAGAGAGAGAGAAATGGTTCTGGCATTTTCAAGCCTTGTTCAGAGCAGCAAATGCTAGAAAACTTTAGTGAAATTGCTGGCATGTGATTTTCTTACTTTACTTTCCCACTCTGAGTGCTCGGAAGCTTTGGGTGACTGTCTTGATTTTTATCTCTTAATTAAGCTAAAACCTGACTTCTGAATATTTTGGAGCTTACCAAACACAAACTAAAATAAGTGAAGCAAGGAAGGGTTAGAGAAGGCATGGAAGCTTACTTCCCAGTTGTGCTTAGTTAACACAGAGGTTTTCAGATGCTCAGTGCTGGCAGCTACCACATGCTTGCAGGTAGATCCGATTGGGAGTGGGATTGGTGTGGGCTGAGGTTCTTCACAGAAAGATGGGGTAAGCTGCAGTGATAGCTACTACCCTCCTTTGCAGACTGGAGTACATGATCAGGGCCACTTCCCAGATCTACTGGAGTGTCATCCAAACAACTTTTTTGGATAAGATTTTAATGGAAGGAATTTAAAATCATGCATATTCTTCCTTTGATGAAGAAAAGACTGAAAACTTCAGAGAAAGAAATGTCAGGGAGTCACAGAAGCATTTTCTGCTTGTCACAGTAGTTGGTCACGTTCAATGAGCACTGGTCTCCACTGGAGAGCTTCAGGCTTTGAGGAAGAGGAGATAAAAGCTGGAGGGATCTTTGACTTCTTGAATTGCAGCTTGATATTTGGGGTATTTATATGTGAAGTGTGTGTGACAGGATGAGCAAATTCTTCTCTGTGTTACCCTGATGAAAACCTGCAGTAATTGCTTGACATGCTAAGGTGCTGGTTTCCACCTTGTGTTGACTTGGACGGGAATGCTGGGAATAGAATGCTTGGGGATAGCAGGTTGTGAATCCCTGAATCGCCACCAGATTCCCTGCCAGCATGAGTGGTTTAACCCAGAGCAGAAATTGATCTGTTGGTATCTGGGTATGGTTGCTCTGTATATATGGTGATGCAAACAAAATCATAATCTAGAGTGTGCAGCGAGTTTCTGCGAGGGTGACTGTTTTTAACTAGTCGCCTGTTGCATGTGGAGATAAATGTGTGAGTAATGCCAATGTACTGCCTGCAAATTGTATATGTGTTGGTGAAAACACTGTTGCTGTTTATGCTGAAGGAAATAGAACCAAAAAGCCATGGAATTAAATATAATTTGTTAAAAACAGGGAATAACATTTATTAAAATGAAAGCCAGTATTCCAGCACTTTAGTGTAGAGAAGTATGTCCCCAGGTTCCTTGCACTTGCCCTGTGATTATACAATAGATTTTAAGTCTGTGATATCTACAAATCTACATCAAAATATATTCTATAGCTGTAGGAAACAGCTCTGAATTGTTAACCTTCTCTCCAGGTACTGGAGGTAACACACTGTGAGATTAGATGTATATTTTCTTCAAGATATACCACCCATTGAGGAGTCCATATTTACATCTTTTGTTGATATTTTTTATAGATTAAAAGAGTCTCTTTTCTGGTGATAATTCTGCTAAGTACTGTAATTTGCTGCCACTAATATTTGTCTGAGTCCTAGTTTGCAAAAGATATTTGAAACCACTTTATAAAGTCTCCTAATTGCTTCTTTGTAGAGGTGGTATAATGAGTAGTTTCTTTACCCAGCCTTTATCCTGTTAACCTTAGAGGTGAGCGACTGCTTGCTGGAGTAGTTGGGGAATGTCTTAGCACTGTTGAGCCATTTAATTTCACTACTAATTTCATAGCGGTGACACAGAATTGGCTATGAGCAAGCCCGCAGTTATTTCAAGGGTTTTCAGTTAGCAGTGAATCAGGACCTGATTCACTAAAATGAAATTGAAATAAATGCACATGTAGATGGTTTTTTTTAAATGCATAAATTGATCTGCTTTTATGTGCCCAATCCACATTGAAACATTGACTTGCTGTTGAAAGATGGAAGCTCTGCATATAAAGCAGCTCTAGCATCACAAATGAGAACTTACTCCACTGCGCTGGTGGTTCGTTTTCTGCTTCCCTTACTGCTGCCCTTGTCCCAGTACAGGGCAGCTCCTTGGTTGCCCAAGTCTTACTCAACTTCCTGAAACATACAGATTCATATTTTTCAGTTTCTTTTGGCCATTTTCCCAAAGTTGGCAATTGCTGTGCTGTCCTTTTTGCATGTGGGCTGGTGCTGTCTGCAAAAGAGAAAATCCTGTTACTCTAGTGCTTACTTTAGATGAGCAGAGATGGTTTGTGCAAAACTTCTTGTTTCCAAAATTGTATGGAAAATTATGTTGCTTCCCAAACCAGGATTCATTTTACCCCAGAGCTGGCTGCATTTCAGAGGGAAGGTTGTCTGATGTTGTGAATACAGCCTGAAGTGTGCATGTGTGGGGGATTTTGCTATTTCCATCCTGTTGCTTTTGCTGTTACTGTAACAGTTGGGTGATCTGAAAGAAGTGTGATTTGAGGGTCGTTAAACATGAGAGGGAAAGCTTTCAGTCTGGCATATGAGAGAGTATTTATGGCATACGCTTATAAAATGCTACTACTGTCTAATCTTACTCAGTATGTGTGCATTTATAAAGAGGGTAAGAAAAAAGTCTGGTAAATCACTGGGGGTTACAGGTGAGTCCAGAAAGTTGAGAATGAAGTCACTGATTAGATGTACCTTGCCCATAGGTCATCCCTGTAAGAAGAGGGCAACGGCAAAGGCTTGCCTGCGCTCTAACATGGGCAGTGGTTGATACTTGATAGCAGTCACTGCCTAAGAGGGACATATAGGATGATGAAGCAACAACAGCCCACTGTTCATCAGTGCCCCAGCATCACAGACCCCCATCTGCCACACCTGATCATTCCCTGGGCTGCCCTGGAGCCTCTTCTGCCTTGTCCTACCACCGGCGGTTTCTGAGCTCCAAAATAACTTGAGCATGGCTGTAGCGCATTTATGTTGGGAATAAACAGAATAAATGTGCTTTTATGGGTAAGCTGTGGCTGCATGGCAGGGAGAGGGCACAAAAATGCTATGTTATTCTTATGTGACTGGTTTATCTCTATGCATCTTGTATAGGCATCCAACTCCTGCAGCATTTCCTACAAGCTATGACTTGACAATGTGCTAATGCCAGCTCCATTGTACAGGCATGTGCACTTAATACTTGGGCCATTGCAGGCATTTTATCATACAGAGGTCATCGCTGCTAAATATTAAGGGTGAATTTCGCACTGAAATATAGACTTCTGGCTGTGCACTTAATTTTGGTCTTTCAATGCTTCTGCCTTTAGTGACATTGTCATTTAATGTGGACATTCATTTAGACATACGTCTGGACCTGCTTCTAAAGCATTTTCAATGGCTGCACTCTCAATTCAGGTCTGCTCCCTCTATTAGACTCTAAGCAAAAATTGATAGCATTTGAAATTTAATCAGGTTGGTATTGTGCAATTTATCTCTTATAAAAGTTTCAGTAGCTTTTTTGCACACTTTTCTCTACTGTTTAAAAGGAATTCTCAAAAGCCTGGAGTTGGAGGAACGTGTCTGTCCATGCATCATTGCTGCCTGCACTTTTAATTCTTTTAGTCTGAGCTTGATCTCTTCTGAGAAACATATCCTCAAACATGGAACTTGTTACACCAGATTTCAACAAATTCATAACTAGAAGCCTTGTGTCTGGAACATTTTCTGTTAACTGTAAGAAGTAGGGAAGGGCTTAAGATGGCTTATATAGAAAAAATTTCATAGTAGTAGTAGAGGTTGGTTTTCTTTATGAGAGAAATCTTAGCTTTGCTGGTTTTGTGTGGTTTTGTTTCTGTTGGGTTTTTTCTTATTTTATTTCACTGCTAGGACCAAATGCATGCCAGTACATAGAATAAGTTCTTAAACTTTAATCCAGTGTTTTGTCCACATCAAAAACTTAAAGGTCAACCTAATCTTAGGACCTCCATGATCTGCTGCACACTCAGAGTGACAACATTGCCCTGCCAGACCCCAAACACAAGTGGTAGCAAACCATTTTGTAAGGCCTCTTCCCTATCTTTTGCAGACATGTATTTTAAACATCTGGTCTTGAAAATCACAACCTGCTCACAATCTCCTTATTGCTCCATCCGGAAATTCCCCTCCTGCCTGACCAGTCTGTTTTCCAAAATACTCCTGGTCCTTCCAAAAAGATGGTTTTATTCTTCTAAGTTTCAGATTTAAAATCTGGATGAGTGAGAGATCTCGGATGAGAGATGCATTAGCAGAACTGATTTCTCTTGTTACGAGTTCAAAAGGCTTCAGTATGCAGCACAAATGATTCATAAGTATCCATTGTTCAGAGTTCACGATAAAGAGTTCAGAATCAAAGCTCTGCTTTAATGTGCGCTCATGCATTTCTTTTTTCAGTAAGAGCATTCTCTTCATATATATAGCAAATGAAATTCAAACTTGTTTAAGCTGCAGTTCTGGTAAATTGCTCTGCCTCTGAAGTTAGCTTAGAATATCATGAGAGTTATAGAAACCGTTACAGATTTTGCTAGTATTGCAAAAACTTAGTGCTTAGTTATAATCAAGCAAGAAATGTTTAATAAATACAACAGCAAAACAAGTGATCACCTCGTGTTTTTCCTGGGTTTGGACCTCACGACAGCCCTGCCAGCAGATCCTGAGAGCACAGCCACACAGGATTTTGGCTGTTGATGTTTTTCTTGTTGGCCTTTATCAAGGGGAGAAACAGCAAAGGAATCTAATTTATGGGCAGATTTTTGCATGGAAATGCCTAGTGACAGTCAGTGGACGGTGATTAAGAGGTTTTCCAATGTCTAGACGTTCGTCCAAATGTTTGTGATCAAGCAAACTGTACCCAATATTGCTTCTTTCAGAGCCTTCTGTATCTTTCATTTTAATGTTTTATAGATCTGAGGTACTGTCACTGCTGCAGTACTGTGTTTTCTTCTGGCATCTTGTATCATGGCTGAGCATACTGAAAGGGCTCTCTAAAACCTTTCTTATCAATGGAGTACAACAAGCCTAATGCAATCATCCATTCAATTATCTTCTTCATCTCAAGTGTCACCAGATAAGTGCTGGCATAGTATTCTTTGAATATTTCTGATATTGTTCCTTGCTTTTTTTTTGGCTATAAATATATGAATATGGGATAAAGATTAAGATATCTCATGTTTTACCCTTGTTATTCACAGACAAAACTATGTTTGATCTCCTGAAAGGTTCTTTCTTACCCATCTCTTTACTTTCAATTCTCATTGGGGTATGGGTGATGATAAGAATATTGGGTAACTCTTGTGTGTTGCAGTGGGAGTCATGCCCTGTAGGATGAGGGGAAAAGCCAGAGAGCCTGGTTTAGTGCTGTGCAGCTTCTGAAGTCAGCTTGACATCTGACAGGACTCCCAGGATGGCACTTCGTAGATGATCAATCTGGAGCAGGTGGCTCAGCCAGTGCTTGCTCTGTTCTGAAGAGAGTTTCTGAGAGATTGGTGCCATTGCCCTCTGCCAAGTGTGCCAACGCGGGAAGGAGGTTTTAATTTATTTGCCTTGATTTCTTTTTACTTGGTGAATGAAATGTGTTATACCACAGACCTTTCTGAACTCTTTAAGGTCAGAAGGCACTTACAGATAGACTGGAAAAAAAAGGGGTTCCCTCTGTGTTCTGAAGATGAAAAATTCACTACCTCCTGTTCATTTTGAGGTACATAAGGTGCTTTTTTTGCGGGCATATGTGTGCTTTGTGCTATGCAGGTGGTGGTCAGCTCCTCCTGTGTTGATGCTGGTATCTCTTCCTAGGCACATCAGTGCATTTGTTTCTGATGCTGCCAAAGGGGGCTCCTTCTTGTCACAGTGGAGGACAGAAGGGGGACTGTAGGTCCTCGTATGCTGAATTGATATTATTTGAGAGTTTAGCCAGTTAAGGGCTATATGGATGCTTGTGGACTTTGTGAATATGTCATTGACCTCCTGTTTGGAGACTGAAGCATGACAGAGATCAGCTGCTGGTGGGTTCCACCTGCAGGATCAGTAGAAATCTCATGGTTTCTAGAAAGCCCTTAGGGGTGGGATGTTAAAGGGATAAGAAACCAGCCTAGAATCTGTATGTCCATGAAAAAGGCATCCATCTGTGAGGTGGCAGATGTGGAGCTTTAGCACTTTTCCTGCAAGGCCTTGCATCAGGACATTTATCTCCTTGAGCTTAAGAATCCATATAAAGTTTACAGGACCTCTGTGACAAGATCAGTTTATATTACTAAGGCCCAGCATTTGCAACAATGAGTTAGGCTCCCCAGAAGCACAATGTTGGCTTATGAAGAGGGTTTTTTGAAGTAATTTTTGTCTTTCATTGATTGTCTTTTGGTTTGGAGGCCATTAGATGAATTTGGCAATGTTCTTGAGGTTGTCTCTGCAATTAAGAGAGCTCAAAACACTTTTAAATGTAAGGAATTGTGATGTAACTATGAAGAGCTTTAGGAAAAACACCAAATATAGCAATATGTGTGAATCTTGAGGACTGGCAAGCAGATTAGTGTGGGAACAAAAGAAGAATGTAGGCTACGGTTCAAAGAGTTATTTTAAAGGATAAATATTGAAAATAAAGTGTGATGGAAAACAATGATTCTAATAAAGGACGAAACCCATCTATTGTACTCCAGTTGTGCTTTCTTATTAACCATTATAAGGTTGTGGGGGTACAACAATGATGACAACAAAACCAGGAAGCAGCAGAACAGGCACAACTTCAATGTCTTCATTAAAATAAAAACGTTTAATGGTTTCACACAGTCACACAAAATTTTCATGCTTCACATTTCAAGCATTTTTGAAAGTCACACAGTTGTTTTGGTGATTTAAGTTCTAAATTGATGAAAATACACTGGGAAAAAGGGGAGAACAACCTGGCAGGAGAGGATCCAGGCTTACCGAGGAAATTTTGAAGCATTGCATTGATAGCTGTGAAAATTCATTTCATTTTCTCCTTACTTTCTCATTAAGCATTTTAAAGCAGTGCTTTCTGGGTTAGTTCCTGCAGGGCTTCAATCTGATTTCAGGGCCAGTGCTTTTAAGGACATGGGCCAATTTGCACTAAGTTATGCTGCTTCACTGTAACTCTAGACTGATGCTGGTGGAAAAGAGAATTTAAACCACTGGGTTACACCAATCTTGTGTAAACGTAGTGACTTTATACATCATTTAGTGGGAACTGTAACAGGTGTGTGCTTGTTATTTTGCAAATAAATAAACTGAAATACTGAGTTCTGGGCCATGATTTATGAGTTGTTAGCACTTCCTTTATGAGATGGATTTTGAATGAGCTCAGTTTCCATTTGACCATCCAAGAAAAATAATAAAATCTGACACTCAGAAGTGACTTGCTGGTGAATACACCAAATACTGTGCAGGAACCAAAACAAGCCTCAAAACCTCTTCCTGAAGAATAAGTCTTGCTGACTTTTGTTTCAAAATATGTTTTATTTTCATGAAGGATTAGAGTGAGGGGGTGAAATATTAGATCAAATATAATTGTTGCTTTTTATTGCCAGATGTCTGAAGTTTTGTAGCGAATATTGGAAAGCGAGTAAGCACTACTTTAGAAAGCTTTTCTCCACTTCATGCTTTTTAGAGGTGTTTATCTGGTTTACAGATGATAGATGTTGCCACCTAAAAACCCACTTCAACTGAAATGGGGGCTAGCTCTTGGCTTTTTGATCTTGCCAGCCTCTTTTGGTTTAATGTAGACATGGCACCAACCAAAGTGAAGAGAAATGATCATAATAAAAATAGATCTCAATTTATCATAATTTCCCAAAGACATTTACATTTGAGCAAAACAGAATAAGTAAAGTGAGATATTTCTTTTCCCTGTTGGCTGCCATAGTGTATCTGAGTCTCCTGTTACAGTGTCTATTGTATTCAGGCATTTCCTAATCTCTTAAGCATCTATCTGCATAGCACTGAGCAATTACTATCTCCTAGTAGTGGAACTGAAGATAAAAATACTATGTAACTTAACTAATGCCTATGTGAATTCAAGGAACTTAGTCTTGCAACCCCTATGGCAATCTTACTGCCTTATTTCCCTAAAAACTGTTTGAGTACTGACTGCACAGCTGAACACTTTTATATTACATTGCTTGGCAAAAGCAATAGATTGTCCAGATTAGCTAATGACAGTGTGTCGGTAACCAGAATTAAAATCTGACATGGCAGACATGCAGGAATATGGGCATTTGAAGAAACATAGGCTGCCTAAGATTGCACTGAAACTGGAAACTTGGATTTTTGTTGCTACTCAGCCATAGAATGTTTTTAGTTTTATGTTAGTTTTTAGGGAAAAACAAAACCTGTATGTTGTTCTGCAGTTCCGGGAAATGGTTTGTTAAATGACTATTCCACCCAGAGATTTTTGTGAGGATGCAGGCATTGATTCCCCAAAGTGTTTGAGATTATACTGCTCAGGAGAAGATCTCACCCAATCTTGAAGATCTGATCAGGACCTTGCAGAAGCAGGTTCAGAGGAACTGGTGTCTTACATAGTGATGGAGCAAACTGGGAAATGGAAGGATTTATCCAGCATATAGTGGTGGGTTTGTTATTCATGGTTCAATCCTGCAGTTTGCATGTATTGAGTGCAGGACATGCTTCACCCTGCTGTCTTGCTCTTCTGTATCTTTCCTGCTCTGGAGTCCCTTGCAGCCTCACTGGAGACCCTTGCAGCCTCACTGGAGACTTCTGCCCCTGCTAGCCAAGGGGGATGTATGCTTGTCCATCTCTGAGTCAGTGTGTGCTCCCCTGCTACTTGTCCCTTTGCATGGCACACGTGTTACCATAACAGGTTGACAGGTAAAATGTTACCAAGCCAGTGACTGGTGCCTGAGAAGGTACTGAACAAAAGCGCGATTTTTTTTAACTTGGTTGACTTGTATTCTTTAATAAATTTTATTAACTAATGAAACGGACTCCTTTGTATGGTACATTGGAAGAATTACTATTCTACCTCACTGTATAATCATTACCACCATTAATGAGTGTGTTATTCTGTCACCAATATTAATCTAACAGAAGAAACAAATACCTGGCCCGTGCTGTGCTGCAGGAGTCAGGAGGTTAAATACTGACTTCTGTGAACTGTGATAAACAATCCAGCTGACATGGCTGGGGGCTGCTTTTAAAGACACTCAACACTTGTAGATGTAAAACACACAAGCAGCTCTTGCTGGTTGTGTGATGCTTCTTTTGTGAATGGTCCTTCTTCCCTGTCTTCTAGAATCATCACCTCCCTGAGGATAAAATGCAGAGCAAATCAGTTAGGCACAGCAGAAGATGGGGGATTTTTATACTGTGCCTTTTCATTTAGATTTGATTCCTTAGAAAAGCTGCTTAAATGGTGTTACAACTGCTTTGATACGGACTCTTAATTATGAAAAGGTAGCACCAGTAAATAGTGTTAGGTGAAAAGAGAGCAGAGGTGACAGGCAATGGGAACCTTGACTATCAATATGTCAAAAGGATGAGTCCAGAAAGACACACTTAGTGTTACAAATTTCTTGTGAAGCCCATGGCAAAGCTATTTTAGCAGCTTGCAATGAAGGGATGTATGTCAGTCTTATTGTAGTTCCTTGAGGGAATAGACTTTGCACACAGAGGGAAGGAAAGACTAAAGTGAGGCATTTGTCATTTTCTTCCAGTGTTTATGATCCCTTAAAATAAAGACCAAAATTGAAGGAATGTGTTTCCCTCCTATCAAGAGTTCTTATATTCTTGTTTAGCTGGCCTCATGTGGAAGATTTTGGCTAGTTTAGCTGGTTGTAATTTTTGTGGTGTGCAGCTCTTGTTGGCTTCCCTGCATCAAACACCCATGAGCTATTTCTTTACTGTGGGTGGTATGAAGCAAACAGCTGTGTGTGTGTTGCACTGAATGTAACATGCTTCATGGTAACAGAAGAATCAATCTGAGAAGAGACTTCTTCTGTGATGTTGCTAACTCTGGGTTTATATACTTTATTAGCCATCGGAGAATTTTCATTATTGCAGCTATTGGTTAGAACCTCTGTAACTCCAGTAAAACCAAGTGACACTGAGTTGCAACATTTGCAATATCCAGTGTGCACACACAACCTGGATCAACCTAATTTCAGCATAGCAAACTCAAAACAAAAGCTGTATATGACTTCTTAGCCTTTGTGCACATCTGCATTATTATAAATGCTAATATAATTCTGCAATGATAAATAATTAAACAATTATGGTCATGAATCAATAAGTTTAGCACATTTTTTTTCATCAGCAAATTGTACTGTATAAACAAGAAATATAAATTACCAAGTCTAATTTTCACTGAAAACTGTGAGCATTTTATATCTAATAATTAAAAAAGTATTAGAATTCAATGTAAGATACTCCGAACTTTAAAATTTTCTCATTTTAACCAAACACCATTAAATTGTCATGTTTTATGTTTCTGAATCTGATTAACATTTTGAGATCTGACTTTTGCAATCATTCTCTTTGTTTTCCTCTGCTAAAACCCCCTTGCTCAACCTCTGGTTTCTCCTAAACACAGTTTACCAGCTTGAATCCAGCTTCAGTTGACCTCATTATGTTGTGTTTAAGAAAATATAACTTTTAAAGAAAAACATTCAAGTACCTTTCTTCTAAGATTTTGAAAGATTTAGCTATTTTTATCTCAGGCGAAGCATTCTGCTGCAGAAGGGGCAATAGAGAGGCAGTGAGAAGAGAAAGATTTTACAACTATGTTTGCATTTAATCAGAGGTTGTAAGGTTGCCTGTAATCTTTCCCAGTCTCAGATCTTTGGCATTTGTAAAGAATCTATCACCCCAAATATTGTCATCCAGCTACATAATTAAAAAATAATCTTGCCAAAGTCTAGAAGTAAGGGTAAAAAAAAAATAGTGATTTTTCAGAGAAAAAGATGAGTTTAATATATTTTTTAAAGGTATGCTTGTTTTCTATACTGAACATAGAATCATAGAGTCATAGAACAGTTAGGGTTGGAAAGGACCTTAAGATCATCCAGTTCCAACCCCCCTGCCATGGGCAGGGACACCTCCCACTAAACCATGCCACCCAAGACTCTGTCCAGCCTGGCTTTGAACACCCCAGGAATTCACGACCTTCCTGGACAACCCATTCCAGTGCCTCACCACCCTAACAGTAAAGAATTTCTTCCTTATATCCAATCTAAACTTCCCCTGTTTAAGTTTTAACCCATTACATCTTGCATGATATAAGTATTTGCCACAGAAGAAGTTACTGCAGAATAGCTGTTCCTGACTGCTTACCGTTAGCTTCCTGAGTGGTCATGTTTTAACCCTGGAAGGTGCTTGATCTGCTCCTACTTTGTCTCTTGTGCTGCAGAACAAAAACCCCATTTAGTCTTAGCCAGAGCATGTTATACCATGAAATTTGGAAAACCAGCAGTTTCATGGTGATGGTTGGCATTGTGGCACCAGATCTGAGTGGGACATGTTGGCACCAGGTGCCTACACCTTTGGTGGCAGTGGTCTTTGGGATACTATCCTCATCAGCCAGGGCTCTGAACACTGCAGTCACTCCCTGACTTGCAGGATGGGCTCCAGCCCAGCCAGGGCTCAGCCTCCTGGTATCAGCCTAAGGCGGAGCTGGTGGGACTGGCCCATCGGAGGTGCTGGGATTTATGCTGCATCACTGTGCTGGAAAAGCTCCTCTTCAAGGGAAAATTCGGTAAGCCAAGAGCCTGGTATTTGTCTGACTCGCATGTGTTTGGTAGTGTGAATGAGTCATGGCAGTGATCCTCCATGGTGGCCCCATCTGCATCTCTTCTACAAATACTCCATACAAGCAAACCTGCAAAATGGCGAATAGGACATGCAGAAGATGAGGCTACTCTTCAGAAAATAGGAGAAATCTAGAAGGATATTTGTTGCAGTATGGAAGGTGCTATGACCTAGGAAAAACAGATTCTCCAGGCATGGTTTGGTGTTTCAGGATCTAAGATCATTTTGTCTGGCTTCACAGTGGAAGCTTGAAGTATTAGAGATGGATTCCATCCACTGAAGTGTTAAAAGTTATTTGCAGGGTTTGTAATTTATTTTTTTTTTCAGACTAGAAACCTCAGGAATCTCCACCAAGCTGGGAGATCAAGGACTCTTCCTCACACTTTTAATGCTTGCTGGCAAGCAATTAGTTATTTGTATTACAGAGAAGGCTTACAGAGATAGTATGTTTAAAAATGTAAGCTAGAATTTTGCCTTTGGGAGGTGGGGGTTGGGGAGAAGAAGAAAATGTTTTCTTCACCTTCTTGTCTTTATCTCCCTTTTTATTTACCCTGTCTTCTTCCTTTTGATGACTAAGAGAAAGAAAACTACATATGGAGTCTGAAGATCTTTACTTTGAGTTTCTTCCTTGTGCTGCTGCATCTGCTCTTCTTCCTCTAGCTTTCCCATTGCAGCACATTTCCATTTGTGGGTGAGTGCCTTTGCCTCTGATGCCAATGTCACTCTTCTGGTGGCAACCAGATTTGTTTTACTATGTGGTTCTTCGCAACATGATTCCTGCATTCTGCTCACTCTGTTGTAAAGTTCACACTTTCAAAGTCCAGAGATGTAGGTTACTCTGCTTTCACATATATGGTTTTGTCAAAATGATTCAAATCAAATCTCAGTATGCATTCTTTTTCCTTGCGTGTCCTTGAGTTAGTGGTTTTCTGTTTCACACTGAAGGTGGTCTACATTGACCATCCTTGATCTCAGAATTCCATGTACCCACTATTCTCAAATTCCAATACAAAATATTAGCAGAAAAATGTCATGCATCCATTAGCTTGTGGGGTTTTGTTTGTTTGTTTGTTTTCTTTTTTTTTTTAAGATGGGTGAAAAAGTATACATTAGATTTCAAGTTACAGTACCTGTGTTTACAGGTGCCAGTGTGATAAAAATCCTAAAATGTAAGTGTTAGGAGAAAACTAGATGTAGAAAATTGTTATTTGCCTCTGATAAGTCCGTGGGACTTATGGAGAAGTAGTAATGCAGTCATACATTTAACATAATTCTTTATTTTTAAGATATCTACATTTAAAACACTTAGATTCCACCTACGAAACTGCATTACACAATGCACAGCAGGTTTAAAAATATTTCAGAGATGTTGCTTTCATGCTTCAAATCCTTGAAAAGCCAAATACACTCACTTCTGAAACTAAATCTTGGTTTTCACTGTAAAAAAAAAAGTTTAATAGCACATATGGCATAATTTCATGTGACATCTGTTTTGTAACAAACAATATTTAGCTCACTTATTTGCTGAATGATACAGTACATGCTGCAAACAAAAAGTCCAATGAACAGTTTTACATAGTTTGTAATATATCAATGTTTATCGCAAAAGAATGCCAAACTTAAACATTTAGGCATGTTATTGATTGTAATATGCAAAACATTGATTACTACATGATGCCAATGCAAAGAAAGTCTACTGAGTGCCTTATGGGGTACGGAAATAAAGTAGATTTCTGAAAGAATAACTGGTGTCCTCCCACTGGTGACATTTAGGCTTATGCCCCCTCAACCTAATTTGTGCCATCTTATAGGAGACAGCTGTCAATATATTTAGGATGGTTTAGCTCATAACAGCAGAAATGGTGAGAGCCTATTGGCTTAATTGCATGGAGTGATTGATTCTAATGGAAACAACATTTAGAAACTCAAAATGCACTTTCTGTTGGCAGATCTAATAGAATATCATAATGAATTGGAGCATTATGCGTATATTGTACTTTCAGCAAGGACTGCAAAAGGACAGCCATGGGTTTTTATGTTGTTTGTGGTGATTTTTTTTTTTTATTTGATTTAAATGTTTAAATTATTTGTTTAAATAACAAAAGCAAACCATCACAGAGACATAATTGGACAGAAACCACAATTTTGGAATGATGTTGAAACCACACAGTGGTACAATAGTTGTCAAAGGAAGACAGAGTTCAGGTAAATTGGCTGAAGGCACTTAAATAAATGTGCCTTCATTTATTTTGGTGCTGTGAAATGTCACCGAAATTTCAGTGCTGTGAAATGGTATGAGGTTTCTTGGGTTATGCCTGGTGTCGTGATGTGCTTTGGAAGGATGCCATGAAAGCAAACCCTACTGGGGTGACTCAGATGGGTGCTGTGGACCCCAATGGATAATTTCAGTTTAGCCTCTCCCATGAATCCCAAAGACCTTCTGGAAGCATGTGCACTATTGCACACCACAGGCACTACTGGGCTATAGGAAAAAAAGCAGAGAAGGTACGTGCTTGGAGTTGGAGCAGGGGAAGGCCTCTGCCTTTCTGATGTTCTTCGTTGCCTCCATGTGTGGCCAAATCATTTTGTTTAGCCCCAAGTGGTTTGCAGGTCTAGGGGAGCCTGCATATCATAGAATCCTAGAATGGTTTGGGTAGGAAGGGTCTTAAATCTCACTCACTTCCAACCTGTCATGGGCAGGGACACCTTCCACTAGACCTGGTTGCTTGATGGTAACTCTTCTGTTCTCTGGCAGTTTTGCACAATAACCTCTTGCCTTTATAGTCTCAGTCAAACTACAAATGCATGTGTCCCTTGTATGGGATTTCTCTCTCTCTTTTTTGTTTTTAAAAATCACTTTATAGGAATTCTGTTGTTTTCTTCTCCCTACTGTAATTTCTCAGAGTATCTATAAGAATCTCCTACCTGAGTATCTGTGCGCAAAGTCAGCATTATAAAGCCTTCTGCTTAACTGAAAATGCTGTTCAGTTTGGCCAGAAGCTGCTGACATGTTTCTGTCTTTTCTTTTTCTACTCCTTTAAGATTTATAAACTTGTAGGTTCTAGGCGGATTAGTATGTTGTTACAGATTAAATGTTTTTTTTCCCCCTTTCCCATAATTAGAAAGGTATGAAGAATTGGATGCGAGATTGAACACTGCAAATCCTCCAAAATTAAAAACATTTCAGAACTGGAATAAATATTAATAAATTGGTGGAGGCATAATGAAATGCTGTAGATACGTAAGGGGAAAAGCAAGCAGGAAAGGAGGAAAGATTTTTATAGACCTTAATTACAGCAGGATTGTTAGTAAATTTACTGAATTGTAAATGTAAAAGATTCGGATGGCCTGAGTAAAACTACGTATTTAAGCCTTCTAAATGAACATTTCTGGTTTTTGAGTAATTTGTGCCATCTGTGTCAAAATTCTGAGCCTAAGAAGAAAAAGCAGTGGAACAAATGTTGGTTCCATAAAACAGTCCTAGTTCATTGTTGAAATTGTCACACATTAACATTGCAGGCCATCTGGGTAGACAAAAGACTCTAACCAGATTGCTAAGATGATTTTATTGGTCTGGTATTAATCAGAATGTGGCATAATATTTAAGCAGAAAAAATGATGAGGTGAAGTGGAGTGCCTTTAACTACCCTAACTGTGTGGTAGTTGCACAATAATCTTATTACACCATAGAGCACTGTGTTTCTAAGCAAAGATCCTAATTCTGAAATGTAAATAACAAGCTATGTGATATTTCCAATTTATAGTTTAAAATAAAATATGAAACTTAAAGAAGTAATGACTGTTGGCATATTGCAATGCAGAGATTTAAAGGCCACAGCATGGTTATATTAAATTGCGGTATACCCGCAATCATGTTGGAATTAACTTTAATTTCTTTTTGTAACATTGTAAATCAGATTACACTTCATCTCAAAGAATCCAGAACTCGTGATTTACAATTGATTTTCTACATTTTGAATCTCTACACAATGCAGCAGTTTGCCGTCTCTGAGGGACCTAGAGACGACAGTGTGTATATGCATGTACATGTGTGTTATGTTTGTTCTCAAAAATCTTCATCTACTTTTTCACCTTTCATAGGAAATTGGAGAAGTCCCTCTTCTAATGTTCTCCATGATCTTTACTCTAGTTTTCCCTCTGTGATTCTCAGAGAGCCAGTGAGTGTTTTTGCATGCCTCTCCCGCTTTTACCACCCCTTATAAAACCCTGTCTGCCCTTCTGTGCCAAGTCTGACCCTGGTAAGGCCTCTGAATGTACAGAGATACCTTCAAGCACCATGGAAAGCCTTGTCCTGGGAACATTTACAATTTCTCTAGAGGGTTTGCTGTGGAAGTTGCCCCACTCGAGTGAAACAGGCAGTGGAGAGACCTACAGAGCTGTGGACAGGGTTGCCCAAGAGTCTGGTGAGGAGGAAAGCGGTGACTCCCTTGTTAGGTCCATCGTTGGATGTGCCCAATCTCTTGCTGAGGAAGGAAAGGGGGCTGTGTGGTGGCAATGGTCCCCATATGCAGTAGATGTCACTGTCTTGGTTCCATGATGTACCCAAGACCATGGGAGCCAGCTGCACTGGTGTGCTGCCTCAATGCTTACATGGTGAATACTGCTTGACTGCAAGGCTGGACTGCCATGTGGGTTTTGTAAGAGGCCTGAAATTTGTCTATTTGTAAGATATTTCTGGTTCTGATCATTACACAGAGCTCATTCTGTGGAAGTAGCTGCAGCACACTCCTGTGTCATTTTCCTAGAACAAAATATGTGGTTGGATGCTTTCTGCTCTGTAGTTTTCTATTCTGAAACCCTTGCTTAATCTCAAAAAAGAGGGAAGAAAAAAAATAAAGAATGAATAGTTACTCACTACAAAACTTGTATTAGAAAAAGGCTTTAATCTTCCAAATCAATAGTATTAAGATAATTCAACAGGACATATAATGTAGTTAAATAACACAGTTGCCAAATTAATTTAGGGTTTTTTGCCTTTTGACTTCTATTTTTAAATTATTAATCTGAGAGCAAGGTGAAATGGGAAGTGAAGAAATACTGTGAAAAAAGATTGAAGAAATTAAATGATGGTCAGTAGAAGGCAGGATTGTTTAGCAGGAGAAAAATGAGGGTGAGGGCTGTCAGATAGACTGAAACAGAAGGGTGGAAGGCAACAGGTTTGGACCAAGAAGTTACAAACTGTGGTCAGTATTTACTTAGACAGCAAGAAGTGCACCACTTCATGGTGAGGCTGTGAGGTTGAGGAAGGCCGTGAGTGGTCCAAGGGGTCTGGCCATGCTGGGCACTTGCTATGTACAAAACCTCTCTCCCTTGGGGCAGATCTGGGACAAAGCAAAGCCAAGTGGTCCTTGCAAGCTCTGTGGGTTGAGTTCATTGCCTGGGCAGGAGTAGACCCTTAGGAGAGGTCCTGGTTAATGTCTTAATATTTTCAGTTTGAACTTTGCATTTCTCAGGCTTCAGATTGGCTGGGAGATGTTTAGCCCAAAGGCACTTATGATGTCCTTGTCTCTTGCTGACCACAGTTCTCTGGAAATAGCTTGTGGGCCAATGTTTATTTGTGAAGGACAAGCACAGTTTTTGTCTCTAGATGAGGTGATCTTAACTGTGATGGAGAGAATATCTCTAAGCTTGAATACCTTGGGTAGTAGTGATTCTTGATCTTTTGGTGATATGCTACTTGGCACAAATCCCATTTAAAAGAGATTTTCCAAATTTACCAGCAGTTCTTTGTTTTTGGTTTTTTGTTGTTGTTGTTTTGTTGTGTTTTCTTTGGTTGGTTTTGTTTTGTTTTGTTTTTTACTCAGTTCTCATTAATCTTACATTTGAACTTTCAGAAATGGTTAATGCTGGTGTTAAAAGCTGACTGAAATTTTGCTATTTGATTAAAGGTTTTTCATGGGATTGCCTATTTAAAAAATGATTTTTCAGCCATTGCTGTGGAATTCTTCAGTATAGTGTAAATTATACCTAATTAAACAAAACATTTGGAATTGTCAGCTTGCATCACAGTGCTGGCCTGGTCCTTGATGACAGACAGCAATGGTGAGAAAATGTCACTGCAGCCACACAAGTGTTGCGCTATCAGCCACATACAAGTGAAATGTGGATTAAAATGCTATTAACATAGCCAATTAAACATAGGCATAAACAAACCAGTTAAATCAATAACAATGGCTGCTGTGTTACAGAGCTGGTACTTTGCAGTGGCTCACTCTGCCTATCTGAGGACTGCCCAGAACAACAAACAATGAAGCCAGGGTGTTTTGCTTGTCGATGCGGAGGATAAGGCCACGCCTCCACGGCATGAACACAGCAAAGTCATACTACTGGGTGTTAAGTATTATTTTATTTCCTAGCTAAAAAAATGGTTGATGTCTTTCTTCTCCTTTTTATTTTTCTTTTTACAGTTATACTTGACATATATTTATGTATTCTAGGTCTCCTTAATACTACTACGCCTCTGTAGTTGGTTGTAGATGCTGTAATTGCTCCTTGTGGCTGAGATGTCAGTCTTGAAGCCAACAAAGAGCATTTTCCATCTGAATGGGAGGTTTCGTAGTGCAAAACTAGGTTAGCAGCAAAATAAACAGTAGCCTGCTATTTTACAGCAGAATAGTCAACTGGTCCCAAGTCTTGCATGTAGCCACCACACCCCCCATACCCATTTCATGCTTTCTCATTTTTTTTGATGAATGCTTGGTTTTGGATATGCATTTCTCTGTCCTGGAATTATGGAATTATGGAATTATGTTCTGCACCTTTACTTTAAATGTTTGTTAGTCCATTTTGTAACTTTTCGGTGTCACCTCCTCTCCAGTTCTTCTACTGTCAAATGTAGAAATTAAAATCTGCATATGTGTTCTTGCATGGACCATGAAACAGAGTAACCTTAGAATGAGGAGGTTGGAAGTACTTTGCATTTTCCAGGTGTTTAATCTAATTTCTCTTCCTGGTCAACTGGTTTAATCCTTTAGTCTTAAAGGATTAAGTACTACCCATAGTAGATCTCATTCTGATGTCAAAAGATTTCTCTGGATGGCTGGTATCCTAAAGCCCAAAGCCAGAAAAATAATTCCTCTGCAAAAAGTCAGCATTGCTTTATTGAAACCCCCATTTGAACAGTTAGGTGAAGCATCGCTGCTCTATTTATCTCTTAAGACCACCTTCTTAATCACTACTCTTTTTATCTCCTAAGACCCCCTTCTTAATGGCTGTAGGTTTGACAATAACAGGAGAGCACCGGGTATTTTTCAGCCTGATATCTTTCATGAGAACAAAAATGTGATGAGATTTCCTCTTAATTCTTAATCTGAATCCATTTAGAAATGCGAAATGAAAAATAGTGGCCTTTTGTTTATATTTTTCAGTAGTGATTAAATAAAGTGATTCTTTAAACAAAAAATGCAGAAGGAATTTTTTGAAGCATATTAGGATTCTCTTCAAAAGACTAGACATTTCTTTTTGAGGGGTATAAGACACTCATTAGGGAGGCCACTTTTACAGCCCGTTGGGTTTTGTCAAATTAATGCCCTTTAAAAGCAGCCTAATGGAAAACAGTGGGGTAGAGTAAGCAAGAGCCGTGTTTCCAAAGATAACTAGCAGGTGGCTAGCAGTGGCCTGTGTTATGGGAGTACCTCAACTAGATGGTCCTGCACAGGTTGTAAACAAACTTGCCCTATTTTTAGTAGCTGTTTTACCACTCTGGTGGCCCAGTAGACATTCTGATTTTGATATACAAGTTACCATGTTTCCAGATAGTGTCAGGTATGCATGTCCAAACTGCTTTACTCCTTGGGACAGTAGCAAGGAAGAGTTTGAGGCTGACTGCTGTGCTGGGCACGGAGCTTCTGGCACTGTATTAAAAGAAAAAAAAAGAAGAAAAAAAAGTATTTGAGCACTAAAGACAGCTCCTGAGGTTAAAGGCAGACAAGGAAGGTAAAGTCACTTTTGTGTGAAACCAGAGGCCAACAAAGCCCCACTGCCTGGTTTGCTTTGGGGGTGGCTGTATGTCACTAGCTTCATTGGTAAGATGCTTTCCATGCTTTGTCTTGCTGCAGGTTGGGTGAAGTCTTACCTCAGATGTCTGTGGTGTGCCAAGAGCACGTTGCAAGTGGATCATGGCCTGGACCTGCGTCTCTTCTCTTCCTGATCCTTGTTCATTTTGGATGCTGCAGGATCAGGCTCTACAAATTAGAAAATGAATGAAGAGCTTGATTAGAGCTTTAAATGGGATTCTTGAGGCTTTTGTTTGTACCTGAGGCAGAACGTATGCTGAAATTAAACAGCAACCAATTTTGGCATGCTTCCTCTGTTCATATAATCTCTCTAGCAGACAGTGTTTTCTTACTGTAAATTTCTCTCATATATATTTATTTATTTATAATCAGAAACACCATATGTGCATATGGGCTTCTGGAGTGTAATCAGGGCCATGTTCAGTCCAGCAATGCCATAGTCATTCTGACCCTCCAAGGCATGAATGGAATTTGGGCTTGCTACCTGCCTTGCTCCTGTCTGATTTTAGTTAGTGTTGCTATGAGTTGGAGCTCTTCTGGGAGCTTACTGACCTACTTATGGATGTGAGCAAGGAACACGAGAAGTCATTGTGAGGTCCTCTGCTGTCTTCTGGTGTCCAGCCCTACAGTTCCTGAGCAGCCCATCTCTACCTCTTGTTCTAGCTGCTGTCTCAGGCAATGTTCCTCCTTCCTTCCAAACAAGCCTTCCCTATCTCCTAAAAGGACACTCTTCAAAGATCATGGGTGATTGACACTCTTTTAGCAACAATCTGAACATTTTATACGTAAAACAGTGTTGACCTGCAAGTATTTGTCTTGCAATAGAGAAGAATAACAAATAAAAAAATAAAAATAAATAAAAAATAAGAAAATAATAAAATGAGGGCAAAGAGGAAAAGAGAGAAAAAAGGGACAAGCATTTCAGAAACTGGCACTGACTGAGGAAGGGAAAGCTGCGGGGAAACTGGCTGAAATAAGAGTTGGAGGAAGGGAGAGATTCTGACTGGAAGAAAGCTAGAGGTTAGAGGCAGTCCCTGAGCACTGTAGTGTGTTTTCCTGGGAGGCTGAAACCTGCCTTGTAGAATGCTTCATCTCAGAGGGAATGCAAACATTGTCCTGGGCTCTGCCTCTGGGCTGTTTGCTTTGGTCTTTGCAGATCATATTTAACACTGGGCAGTGGCATTGCTGTTGCTTTGTCGGGCTGTCAAGACCCCTGGGAAATGCAAGCTGATTCAGCTTCAAGTGTATTCCTCTATCCTTAAATTATTATTTTTTTTTCCCTGCAGACAGTATATTCAGCTTTTGCATGTGATTATTACTTCATGACAAGGTGTGATGAAGTGCTTAAGTATTTTTGTAAGTTTAAAATTATCTTTACATTGGCCCCTGTTAAGATTTCTGACAATTGCTGTTAATCTTTAGTCCAGGAAAAAAGGCTTTTTCCACACCATATGGTCTACACCAGATTTATCTGTTGCTTGTTGTCCTTCACGGGACATGAGGCACATTCTGTTGAGTGATAGATTGTCTATGGATGTGTCGTAGCAAGAGCATGTTGACATGTACACACAGTTGACAAATCCTACATACCTACATTTAGTCAATGTACTTCCCTGAGGTGTATTTTGCTATTTTATTTTCCCTGCTGTCCTTAGCATGCATTTTCACGTTCCCATTTCACTGGCTCCATGAACCATTGCTAAGCTGGACATCAGCTTCTTGTGCAATGTGCTCAGTGAAGTCTCCTATTTCTCAACTGCAAACCAGTGTAAATGTGGACCATTAAAGCCATGATTGACTCCAGACTAAGATTTTGCTCCCAAACAGTTTACGCACTATTGAAGGCTAGGTTTTTTGTTCTTTGATACTTGTGTTTTGTAAGAGCTTCCTGGCAACATCAGAAGTGCAAAGTCAGCTTTTTATTAACTTATTTCTAATAAAGAAGATATTTTTGTGGCCAGAGAGATGAGAACTAGAAGCTCTGTTGTTTCATGAAAAAGATCGTATTTTAATGTGTGGAAATATTTCCAGGGTGTGGTCTGTTTGTGGGTCATTTGTTTTAAACATCCAAAGCTACATGGTGCTAACAGTATGTGATCAAGGTGCTTGTACCAATGTAGTTCTTGTGGGTTAAAATATGGGAAATAGGTTGTCATTCACAAGTGAAGCATAGTTCTTGAAGTGATGACACAATCCTGTTTCCATAAGTAATACACAAATGGGTCAGAAGATGAACAGGGTGTTGTGTTCCGTGGTACAGAACACTGACGTTTGCTTCAGTGGGATCAAAATACATGCAGAATTTTAATGAAATCTACAGATTTAAAAAAAAAAAAATCATCTTCCCTTCTGAATTGTGGTGTCTAACATTTAATATCAATTCAGATATTTATATCCTGTAGCAGTTGATTTCTAAGCAATTAGAGTAAAACCAAAGTATTTGCAAGTTTTGTATTTTCTTCAGTTGTTTGCTGCTTCTTGGATAATTTTATCCATGAAGACTTCTTTACCACTCTGTCTTGTTGACTCAGCTGAGTTAAAATTAAAGCATAAAATGAAATGTTTATTTAATCATGGTGATGTTCTTAAAAACTTGAGAGACTTTCATGTGCCACTAAAAAAGTGCCTTTAAAATTTCCTGAACTTCTTAAAATGCATCCTCAACATTGATAATTAATGCAGATATACTAAACAGTAAAGCAGTATTTAGGCTGTATTTGGATAATTAGAAATTTAGACTAAATTATCCTAGTGTGTCCAATATGCTTAACTTCATGATTTTAAAAAACGTCTCATAAAATGATCAGATCTTTTGTACAAAATTATTTCTACCTGATTTAAATTCCGGGAACACAACATCTTTAACTATAACATTTTTTTTGTGAAAAGAAGAAAAAAAACCTATTTGGTGTTCAAGACTTTTGTACAAAAAGTATAAAAGAATCTTAATGGGAAGGAAAACTGAATCCAACAGTGAAATTCACACAGCTTGGTTAATTACACAAATCTTAATTCATGCACAACCTCTTGTCAGGTGAAGTTCCTGACGACTGGAAAAAGGGAAATATAACCCCCATTTTCAAGAAGGGGAAAATGGATGAGCCAGGGAACTACAGACCAGTCAGCCTCACCTCTGCGCCTGGTAAAATCTTGGAGCAGATTCTCCTGGAAGGCATGCTGAGGCACACAAAAAACAACAAGGTGGTTGGTGACAGCCAGCGTGGCTTCACTAAGGGGAAATCTTGCCTGACCAATCTGGTGGCCTTCTATGATGGGGCTACGGAACTGAGGGACAGGGGTAGAGCAGTTGATGTCATCTACCTGGACTTGTGCAAAGCATTCAACACTGTCTCACATGGCATCCTTGTCTCTAAGTTGGAGAGACATCAATTTGATAGGTGGACCACTCAGTGGATAAAGAACTGGCTGGATGGCCGCACGCAAAGAGTAGTGCTCAGTGGCTCAGTGTGCACCCGGAGCCCAGTAATGAGTGGTGTCCCTCAGGGATAGGTGTTGGGACCGGTCTTGCTCAACATCTTTGTTGGTGACATGGACAGTGGGATTGAGTGCGCCCTCAGCAAGTTTGCCGATGACACCAAGATGTGTGGTTTGGTTGATACACTGAAGGGAAGGAATGCCATTCAGAGGGACCTTGACATGCTTATGAGGTGGGCTGATGCCAACCTGATGAAGTTTAACCATGCCAAGTGCAAGGTCCTACACCTGGGTGGGAGCAATCCCCAGCAGAGCTACAGGTTGGGCAAAGAAGAGATTGAGAGTAGCCCTGTGGAGAAGGACTTGGGGGTGTTGGTCAATGAGAAAATGAACATGAGCTGGCAGTGCGCGCTCACAGCCCAGAAAGCCGACCATATCCTGGGCTGCATTAAAAGGAACCTGACCAGCAGGTCAAGGGAGGTGATCCTGCCCCTCTACTCTGCTCTTGTGAGACCTCACTTGGAGTATTGTGTGCAGTTCTGGTGTCCTCAACATAAAAAAGACATGGAACTGTTGGAACAAGTCCAGAGGAGGGCCACGAGGATGATCAGGGGACTGGAGCACCTCCCATATGAAGACAGGCTGAGAAAGTTGGGGCTGTTGAGCGTGGAGAAGAGAAGGTTGCATGGAGACCTCATAGCAGCCTTCCAGTATCTGAAGGGGGCCTATAAGGATGCTGGGGAGGGGTTCTTCATGAGGGACTGTAGTAAGAGGACAAGGGGTAATGGGTTCAAACTTAAACAGGAGAAGTTTAGATTTGATATAAGGAAGAAATCCTTTCCTGTAAGGGTGGTGAGGTACTGGAATGGGTTGCCCAGGGAAGTTGCGAATGCTCCATTGCTGGCAGTGTTCAAGGCTGGGTTGGACATAGCCTTGGGTGGCATGGTTTAGTGGTAGGTGTCGCTGCCCATGGCAAGGGTGTTGGAACTAGATGATCTTAAGGTCCTTTCCAACCCTAACTATTCTATGATTCTATGACCAGATTTCATTCTCCTGCTTGACTCTGTAGACTTGCATGCTGCCGCTATAGCAAAGCAAAGACTAACCAGTAGCAGTAATTTCAGACAGTTCCCTGGTACATTGAACTTTGCCAGATAAGAATGTACTTGACTCTAGATCTTAAACTTTGCTCTTGACATGTGTAGTTCTTCATACTATATCTGAGAACCACTGGCCATGGTAAAGCAAAAGAAGTGTTAATTATCCAGAAAGAGCTTAGTTCTGCCCAATGATGAATAATCTGCCCAGATTCAGAAATGGACTTGTTTATGTGATTAAAGTTAAGCACATGCTTAATGTCATTGATCTCTAACATCAATAATGGTTTACCAATTCAGAGCTGCAATAGGTGTTGCAAACAAAAAAGAGAGATGAGTGGGGTCTCTGTCTTGACTTTGCCAACTGCATTTTTTGTGCACTGGGAGGTGCAAACAGAAAACGGTTATTGCTTGGAGATGGACTTCTGGGAATTCTGAATTCTTCATTATTGTTGGTCTTTCTGTTTTTTGTTGCTCAAGTTATGGGTGAAATTTGGTCACTAATGTTTTGAATCAAATAGATTTGGTGGAAACTGCTCAAGTGAGGGGATGCAAGGTAGGAATAAACACACTGGCAGCAATCTTGATGACAAAAAATATTAAAATAGAAAAACTACAAATGAAAGAGAAAAATTCTAGGGCTGGATGTCTGTGATGTGAGACAAATAACAATCAATAGCATGCATTTGTAGCCTACTTTAAAGGACAAAATAAATAGAGATTATAATGGGGCCCTATAGATCTGGTGCTTCTATCAGTATCCATGTGTCCCTGGCATGTTTGGAAATATAAATGCCATGGCACCAGTATCCAATAACATTTGAGTGCAAGTTCATTTATGTTGCTTAGGTGTGGGACATAAAACTGACATATACTACTGGAAAGCTAATTTTGTCTTCTGGGGGGGAGGGGGCTATTTTTTAGGACTTCTTTTTTGTTTCTGAAGTATTTCTTCTGTAGAATACCCTTTATCTGCTCTTAAAATGCACCAGAGAGGAAAAAAAAGCCAAACCAAAAAAAACTTCTCTAGGATGCTCACTTTTGGTTTTCTGTTGCAATTATTCTTCTTTGGCTGAGAATTAGCTCTTTCCAAATATTTTCTCAGCAGTGCGTATTAACACCTAGTCACCTTTCATATCTTTGCTAGAAAAATCTTTATTCCTAAAGCATCTGTGCTGGAGTACTAAAAGCACAGACACTTCTAACCGTTTTAGATAATGGGCTGAGGAGAAAAATAATCACTATTCACGTAGGAGCTTTCATCATTGATAGAACTGCAGTGGTTTCATTGAATGGAATTCAGCTTTAAATTTTTTTTTGTGCGCAGTGTATCTTCAACCATAAGCATTCTTGGTTAGCCTCAAGACTGTTGATGAAGCAAGAAAGGTACCATTGTCTACCCATCTTTAATATTAATGGAATTAAATAAATCTACATTTGCTCAATGGTCTTCAGTTAGAAGAAAAACCCAAAGTTAGAACCATTATGGTACATCAATATCTATTTCCAAACATGGAGGGGTGGGGTGAAAAATCCCTTGAAGATATTTCCTGCATAAAGGTTTGCTTTGGGTGGAAGGAAAGATAAGCAAACCCCAGGGAAGAAACTACACTGACTTTTATAATGAGTTGCCTTTCAGCTATATAGATCTCAATGTCCTAAAGCCAGTTTTTGGGTTGAAGATTAATGCTTAGTTTTGATGACACTGTATTTGAGAATGTGCAGTGTCAAGAATCCATTTCTTCTTACTTGCCAAGAGATCACTAATAAACATATTCAATTATTGCTTCCATGTTTTGTGAAGGTACCTTAGAAGGGAAAATAATATTGACAGAAATTAATGCCTCGAAGGTAATATGAACATCAGATTTATGTGATAATAAGAGACATTTGACCAATCCTGGAAACTACAAACTAACCAAAACTGCTTGGTTCCGAAGTTTTTCATAAAGATGGAATCAAAGGCAGACTGACATTTCTAACCCAAGACCTTCATGAAGGTTTATAAAACTGTCTGGACTAGTTTGAGGTTAGTTATCATGAGATATGCATAGCTTTATGTTTTGGTGATTAAATTATACTTGAATTTCGTTTGACTTGCAGAGCTCAAACAAGTCAAGTAGCATATGAAACCTGACCATTTAGTTATTTAACCAGGTAGAAGAAAAAAACATGCTGGTACTCTGAGGGAAGTTAAAATGCTACTGGTTTTTATTCCTCTGCTCTCTATCTAGTGAATGATAAATGCTGCTGCATTCCTCAGCCTATTTCTTTTGTGTTCTTAGTTACCATAGAGCATATGCAATATACAGAAAAACACAAACATTTCCTGCTTTTTTTTCTTGGCAGTTTTCTCAATTCAGTTTTTTGGAATTAAAATGAAATAGTGTGAATCAATGTAGAGCACACAGAACACCACGTTTCTTGATCCTCTGATGAGCATTTTTAGAAAAAACTGCTGAAATATGCATCATAATCTATCTGATGAACAACCAATGAAAAAGGCTTTTAAATATTTAAGAATCTCACTGTTGTAGCACAATTTTTTAAAATGAGACTGCAAGTTCCTATAGACAGTCAGAGAAGTCCTCCACAGAAGACTTTTGCATAAGAAGGCTTAAAATGTCTAATCCAATCCTGTTTAAATTGGGATCTAATGTGGCCTCTCTGAAGTACACTGACAACCCTGTTTCAGCACCCAGGGAGTGACCATCACTTGCTCACTTGCCGTCCTGCAGGGAGACTTGCTACTGGTTGCCCTTGCAGACCCCGTACATCTGCCTCAATTTCTTCTGTTCCTGTAGCAAATCTTTCTCTAATTACTCATAATTTCACCCTAGACATGCATGACATCTTCCAGAGCATCCTCCCAGCCAGAATCCACCTGCATTGCTCCCAAGATGGTCTGTAGTAATGCTGGATTGGGTATCGCTCTGCTCTGTGTGCTCCTGCAAACCCCCCAGTGTCATGGGGTAATCCAATTTTTAAACACAAAGCATAATTGATATTAAAGCACTTTAAGCAACAGTGCAGCTTTGTAAATAACAATTTGTCATCTCAGGAAGTGATTTTTGTAAGGCAACGGCTTGAATAAGGCAATATTTTTGGGTGATGCTTCAGTGAAGAGATTTTCTGGACATTTGTGATTTACCTGTTACTAATATTATGCTATTTAACAAGCAGGAAGCAGTGCCTAAGAGCAATAATAGTAATCTTAGTTAGAATGGTTGTGATGAAAGTACCCTTTAATTCACTAATTATGACAGCTAAAAGGCATTTTTACATTCGGAGTTCAAATCACTGTATCTGTATTTTTACCTCACTCTTCCAGCTGCAGAACTCTTTTTCTAACATGTTTTTAGTCATGTTATGCAAATGCCTGTTTAAATTACTAGGAGTATTTGTTTTCTATTTCTGCCCTGTAAAACATAATTTTAATACAAGTTATTTGTGAAATGCACATTGTAAAAGGAAATAAGGTTTCAGATGGCATTTCTATGATAATTTTACTGCAAATGTTGACCATGTTTTTGTATTTGTCTGTAAAAGGTAATGCAGACTGTGCATTAGGCATATTTCAAAGATCTAATATTGTATGTGACTAAATTAGCGAAGTAGCATTGGCTTCCCTTTGAACAGTTAGTCTAGCACTAATCATACAGAGTAAAATAGATCACCACCTCGCATATATTTTGTGGCACACGGTGCTGAACATAACCCTGCTGCAAATGTCGAGTGCCCATTCCCTCTCCCTGCCTGGCACGGGAGCTTGGGGTGTTCACCCCAAATGAACATGAGCTAAAGGCCAAGCAGCTGAGCCTGTGGAAATACACACAGCTGGCACCATGGTGCGGGTGGGTATAATGCATGTAAATGGCAGGTAGCAAATGCATGAGCAAGTAAGTAAAGGTGAAGGGTGTCCTGAATACCTAAAAACTGACTGTGGTGTTCTGCCAGCATGAGCAGAGGGAGTGGGGAAATCGGGGAGCCTGGCAAGGTTTAGCCCCTGGGAAAGTGATTGGTAAATTCCCAGCCAGATCTTTGCGCTGCCTTGTTAAATGCAAAAAAACTGCAATTAAAATCACACTTTCTACTTCAGATTGATTTGTTTAATAAAAAAAGGTTAGTTGCATTTAAAAAATGTATGGGCAAGTTTGCTGCATGTGGGGAGAATAACGGATATTGCTGGCAAGAGATTGCTCTTAATAAAACATCTCCATTTCAATGGCATGCTGTATTTTTACTTGGCTTGATCCTCAGCCTCTGAATCCAAATGGAAATTTTTTGAAACAAAAAGGGGTTTCTGGAGGTGGTATCCTGTTTGTGTCTCTGTCACACTTTTCAATCAAATGATTCGTACTAGACTGAAGTTTAACAAACCCGCTGTAGTGTCACGAAGAGAAAGCTTCCTCATAAAATCAAAAACATATAGCAGATGCATGTTTTATTGAACATTACTAAAAATAGTGTTTTAAACCCTTACTCTGTCTGTAATGCTCTTTAAGTATCTTTTGAACACTGCCTTCATTATTAAGTCTCTGAGCTTCTGAAATAATTTTCTGATTTTTTTCTCTTCCACAGATCTTATTTTTCAAAAGAGTTGATGTTTGTTTCCTATTTTGCATGCATGTGTGGTGAGTGAATTGTCAGTCAGCTGATGGCTGTTCAGTTGTGTTGGACAAGATCCCAAGACAATGTCCGTAAGCAAATTTCAGATCCAGTATCATGAATATATATTGAGATTCTTACAGAATCTCAATAGAAACTAAGATGACATGTTTTGCTGTTTGGCAACTTGATGATCAAAGTTAGGGTGAGGGGAAAAGCGTGCTGTCTCCCTGTTGTCATCCCCATGCTCACCAGTGTGATGCAAACTACTCCTTCTAGATTCTTTGTATTTTTCCAAGAACAAGGAAGATGAAACACAAGATGCATGAGGCTGCTGGGTTTACAGAAGCAGGGGGCTCAAGAAGTGCTAAGAAAGTGAGGACTGGGAAGTGATACAAACCAGTTAGTAGAAAACATACAGTCAAAAGTTGGTTGGGTAAAATAGACAATTGAATGAATAGTTCTGTACAATCAAATACGTTATTGGTCTTGGATGACATTATAAACAGCACTTGCTGAAACATGACATGAAAAGCTACAGTTTTATGATGTTGTGGCTTAAAATACAGCTATAAATGGCAGATACTTTGCTCTAATGGATTCAGCTCAAATATTGCATTTCCTCCCCTTCTGAAACATTCCTGTTATGGAAAAAGACACCAAGCACACATTCTTTTTTTTTTGTTAAATCCAGTTTAACAGCATCAGTGAGAAAAAACTCATTTCTGTTGTTGAATTTTCCATCAGGCTGATGGGTAAGAGCTTTTAGCACCCATTTTTGCCATTTGCTTTTAGATTTTCAGTTCACTTTATAAGTAAGTTTTGCTTATTTTACTTCTGGAGTTGCAATCTGAATAAACCATGGTGCTACTTTTAAAATGTAGCTACCTACACAGCCGTATATAGAATTGCTTATTTTTGGTAGTCTGCAAGAGAAAAAAACAACACAAACCCACAATTCTTCTGAGAAAGAAAAAGTCCTAAATGGAAAACAATAATCTTGTAGGAAGGCGTCTAAGCTAGGAATTTAAAAGGTTTCTGAATATGGGCAGGGTTAGAGCAGTTCCGACTTAGCTCATAGGGTTTGCAGCCTTTCAGGCTGGGAGGGCTTTTGGATGTGCTGCTTCTGCTCCCCTTGAAACCTGGGACAAGTCTTATGGCTATGAAATTTATTTTATATCCATTGCCTTCTAGCTTCCAGAGTTTCACAACAGTGTGTACTTGGACCATGTGGAGGTACTTGTCCTCATTCAGGGCTGTACATGTGCCATATCAAAAATCTAAACTGTTATATTAGATATGCAAATGAAAAAAACCCCACATATCTAGCAAGACATATTAGCTGGAAAATATTTTATTTTGGAGCTAGAAGGCTGAAAATAAATAACACATATGCTCCAAAAAAAACTTACAATAAACTGAGTCTTGATTTCAAGTGAGTTTTGAGCAGCTCTTTGCTTGCCAGTCATTTTGGTTAGAAATGTGTCAGCATAGGTGATCTCTAGAAGTACATGAAATGCTGTAGTGTCACCATCTCTGTGCTTCAGGATAGCAGGAAATGCAACTGAATTCGGGTTGGTGTCTCTTTCACAGCATCTTGTGGACTGGTCTGGTTGAATGGAGCCCAAAGTCCTCGAGTCTCCTAAAAGAGGATGATATATTAAGGCAAGAGTGTATTACGCAGGGAGACATTAACAATGAATCTGAAAAGGTATTGTGAATGCTAAAATCGTACTGACTAAAATATACTGAGGTTAAAATACAGGGTAACTTTACAAATCACTATTAATTTCTTTGGCTTTCATTGCAATAACATTGATTTAATTCATTAGATTCCTTTCTAAATCTATATTTCAGTTTTAGGGTTGTCAGTTTCTGTTAATGACAATTTTGCCCATCTGTTCTAACATGAAAATGAGGCTTCATGCAGTAGACATGATAGATCTCTGATAGTTGAAGAAGTAAGAATCTTAAAGGTATTTCATTTGGATTAGATCCACTGTGATGAAATTCACCCTTGAAATTAAGCCTAGTACTAAAAACTTTTAACTGTATAATCAAAAAACAAAAGTGTCATATCCTGTCACTTAGGTCACTGTCTATTTCATAATTTATAGAAAAAATTTCAAAACATTCCCACTCATTCTCTTTCTAATGACAGAGCCGTAATTTTGGGTGTCAGCATATCAGAATTCCACTGGATGTGATTAGAATCAGAATTAGTTTCTTTAATTTGGCCATTCAAACACTAGTATGACTACAGTAAGTCATTTTTCTAAGCCAGCCTTTGCTACCAAGCTGGGTTACAACTTCTGTTGCAATCCAGGTTTAAAACTCCTGATCCTCGCCCTGGTCAATCTTCTGAAGGGGTTATATTTCAAAGCAGTGCCTGAGTTTTAAGCACACAAATCCAGTTAGCAAATAACAAGATTATGTTCTGTGCACTGCTTTAAAAATTTACCCCTAATATCCTAGAGATAGGAGCACAGCTATTGCACATGCTGCATACAAGGTATAATTTAAATTGGTTTTAGTAAGCAGTTCCCTGCATTTGTGTAATGCAATGTTATTCTAGGGAAAAAATGCTCTGATAATTATTCAGTCTAGAAAAATAAACACATCCATTAAAGGCTAGACTGCATATTAATACATGACCTCTGTAACCACAGTGTTTGATTTGCAAAACTTCTAGAAAATTTTGTATCCATTAAATATATATGGAATTGGATTTTATCTTTATCACTGAAAGTTACCAAGCGTACACTGGTTCAAACTCAGCACGTTTAGCGTTGCCTCGTAACAAAGGAGATGGTTCCTACCATGTGCTTCATTACTGCTTTTTGTCTTAGACTTCTCTTGACATACAGAATATAGCTGGGAAAATCAGACTAAGGAAGCTCCTACAGGGCCAGATTTCTAATTTCTAGATACAAACTACTGAAAATTTAGCTTTTCAAGTGTAATACTTTTAACAAATTAAAAATCAACAGAAATATTATGCTTCTATGTTACCTGTTCAAGTGTATAGAATGTACAAAAACTTTAATCAAATACTCAGGTTTGCTCAGTTTTAAATTGTGTTAGTTTAATAGTTTCTATTCTGCTGTTTATATTAATGACATATTCCCATCTAAATATATTGCCGTGCTGAAAAGCCATCAAAACATTTCTAAGGTTGAATGAGTGCAGTTGCATTCATGATTTTTTAATAAAATGATCTCTTTCTATTGAACTGCCTCTTTTATTTTTTTTAACAGAGATTGAGATTGTATAATATATATATACATAGTTATAGGAGCATTATAAATACAAACTGCAGCTTCATTTACTGTCTGAATGTTTGATTTCAGTTTATAGCTACACAGTGGGCTGAGTAATGTAAGTTACTGTACATAAAATATGAGAGTGAAAGAAAGAAGAATAAAAAATGAGAGATGCATTTGGTTATTTTTTTAACGTATTGATTACAAGTCTTACTATTTGAAGAAAGAACTGATAATTTGCTAATAGTGATTTTTTTTTTTTCCTCCAAGAACTGGTGTTTCTAAAACTGATTTTAATCTATTTTCCCTTTCCTCTTTCACAGTCCAGTTTGCATTCTCTACTCTTTAATTCTGGCCTCTTTTGCAGGCATTTGATATTTGTAGCATATGTATAAAAGCAGTTTGATATTGGCTAAATTTGGGCATAGTCCGTGTTATGAATAAGAACATCTGCAATGGAATTAAAAGCAGCATTCACCAAAATCCAAGTGCAAAGTATCCCAGTTAAGCATACGATTCTGAATGTATAATTTAGTTGCCATATTTTGTTTCTTTCCTCTGTGTAGAATGCTTATGAAATTCTCAGATTTATTAGGTATTTAGAATTTTCCTTTAATTTCTTACCGCTTTTTCCCCTCTGTGTTTTCTGTGCTTGTAGTTAATCTGCGCATGGACTGGTCCCATGTCATTTTATTTTGTTTCTATTCGTGTTGGATGACTAGCCAGCCTATCAGGGATTTCAAATATTCAAATCAGCTGCAATTCAAGAACCTGCTATAGTTAAGTTTAAAATGTGTTTTCCTACTCATAAGTTTTGCTATTCAAATAGTGGGGCACCAAGTAGTCCTAAATCGCACTTATTTTTAAAACCTAATGCCTGTGAAGCTACCCAAACACGCAGACACACACACACGTGTTCTCTCTCATTCCCACTCCTTTTTCTTTTTTTTCATGTTAATTGTTATGGGAAGATTTGGAAACTCTGGTTAATTCTCTGATTGCATCTTTGTCAGCTGGTAGTTGGTCAGGGAAAGCAAATATGAGAAAACGAATCAGATGAGATCCCTCTACAGAGTGGGTGACAGTCCAGAATCTGTGCATAACCTAGAGAGACAAACACCAAACCCAAATATTTTGACGATGACTGAGCTGGGAAGCAGAATCATAGAATTGCAGAATAGTTGGGGTTGGAAAGGACCTTAAGATCATTCAGTTCCAACCCCCCTGCCACAGGCAGGGACACCTCCCATTAAACCATGTCACCCAGGGCTCTGTCCAGCCTGGCCTTGAACGCTGCCAGGGATGGAGCATTCACAACTTCCCTGGGCAACCCGTTCCAGTGTCTCACCACCCTCACAGTAAAGAATTTCTTTCTTATATCCAATCTAAACTTCCTCTGTTTAGGTTCGAACCCACTACCCCTTGTTCTATCATTACAGTCCCTAATGAATAGTCCCTCCCCAGCATCCCTACAGCCCCCTTTCAGATACTGGAAGGCTGCTGTGAGGTCTCCACGCAGCCTTCTCTTCTCCAGGCTGAACAGCCCCAACTTTCTCAGCCTGTCACCTAGAAGGTTAGCACTTGCTGCGGAAAGCAAGGGTTGATGTAACAATGTATATCTGTGGCCCTGACAATCTTCCCTAGAAATTTTAATTCAAGAAGTGAGTTCCTACCAGATTCAGCAGGGAAGGGCTGGTCAAAAATAAAGTAGTTAGTGTCCTTGAAAACATGTCACTGGGTAGAGAAAAGAGATTCTGTTTCAAGCAGAAGATGGCTTGTATTGCTCACAGACACTGTCCCAGCAAAGCACATGTGCTGTCTGGATGGTGGTGGCTGGAGTGAAACATCAGATGAGTATAGATGCTACCAAAGCTTTCACTTGCTGTGATGTCAGTCATTTAGTTTGTGATGAATTCATTTAGAAAATAAGCTACTGAAAAAAGGCTCAGTTTGGGAACCAGAAATGATTTGGTGTTTACCTAGACTGTGGGCTTGGGTAAAACTATAAATCCTTAAAGGAGCAGAGTATATTGCATGACTAGTTTGTCAACTTAAAAGTGGTTATTACTAGGTTGTCTTAGTTTTGCATTTGAAACCATTATATTTACAGAAAAGCCCTGCTCACAAAACAGGTAATTTAAGGTAATTATGTATAGAATTTAAAGATAAGATAAAGTTTATATTTTGTTTAATAGCAAATGTTATCTGTTTAAAAATGTACTGAATTGGGAAAGATGAATTATAGTTTGAATTGTTTAAACACAGAATTCTGGCTTTGTCCTGTTGCAGGTGAAGAGTATAACCGGTTGTCTCACTTTCAGACACCTGACTTGTTTCCCTCCTGAGAGCAGGAGCACTTCCCAAAGGCAGATGACCTTCCTCCACCAGCTATTTACGTAGACTAAACTTAGGTGCTCTAACTACCCTTCTGCAGGGTGAGTTTCCTCCCGCATATAAACATGAAGGGAAATAATAGGGTTTATCATGCAAATAAAATGGAAATAAGTAGCAAAATTCCCATGTATCTGACTGTCTGCTGTTTCATTCTTAATATTTAATTAAGAACATGGTATCTAGAATTTAATAAGAGCTGAGTGGTAGTTACTAATACTTATCGTGTTTAAAGTTTAGGAAAGCTTTCAAAGGTCCACCTACAAGTCAGTACTGAGGTGCCAACAGGAAGGCTTTACACCACTGTGTGGATTGAATATGATAATCTGATTTGCACTCCTAATAGTGCTGCTCTGCTAAACAGACTGTTCTAATCAGATAGAAATGCTAAAATACATAAAATCTTAACCCATTTAAAAATAATAAAATATTTTTCTCCAATTAATTCTGATTGTGCTAGTAGAATATTCAATCAACAACGTTATGCAAATAGTTATTTTTGCAGTTGAAATCAATAACTTATTTTCTTTTGTAATACACAAAAATATAGAAAAAAGACGTTATTATTAATTGCTTATAAAAATAAATCTTTGTGTGGGAAGCCTGCAGGTATTAATCTCATTATAAAGACTTTCCCTCAAAGTCTGCATGACCATTATTGTTCATGATTCGACCACTCAAGAAATCTTGCCATAGACTTCTATTTTGAAAGTATTTATTGGAAGCTGAATGAAATTAGTTCTTTATGAGCTAAGTAATTGTAAAGTTACATTATCCTGTGGAAAGAGATAACTGATAAAATCTGACAATTTCAATTTTAAAATGGCTGTGCCTTGCTACACTGAAGCCATGATAACCCTCATATTTATAAATCTATAGCTTACTGGCTACACATACATAGTCATGAAGTATCGGTTATGCTTCCTGATAAAATTACTTTAAATATTGATTAAAAATAACCTGTGCTTAAAAAAAAGCATATTGCTTGCTCATGCATATGGTATTGTTTGGTTCATTTGAATTTCTGTATCCCTAATTCCTTTCTTATTTTTGTTCTTTTGAACAACTGCTGTTCAAAGGGGTTTGATCAGTAAATGGGAGAAGCTTCACTAGTTCGTATTTAACGACAGCCCTGCATGTGGTAGGATTCTTGTCTGCTGAGGAGGAACATGGACACTTTGTTATAACTTGGTGCATCCAGCCTCCACGTCTTACATAGTATTTTCAGTCTCTTTAAACTGATGAGAAGAAATGGATGACAGCACTGGATATAGAAATAGTTCAAGCTAGTAATACAAACAACTAATGCTGTTCATTAGTCTTGTGCACACAGGTCTACTGGTTATACATAGCATAACTTGGAGCCCCTTGAAGGGCTTGCATGTAGCAATGACTTCTTGTGGTCATAGTTTCTCACAGTCTTTGAATGACTACGGAATCCTCTCTGTCACTGGTCATGCACACCTGTCCTGGACTTGTGTCCTCAGCACCCAAGGTGGACATCTCAGTGGTGCCTCTTTGAAGAGGTACCATTCTCTTGCAGCTCCCCTTCCTTTCCATCTGCATAAACTAACAGGGGGCATATTGTATCCCAGAAAAGGGCTGGTAGGTCTCCAGCAGTGAGGCTTGATCCACATTGGGATAATTACTGTGCTTCTTTACCCTTGCCAACGGTCCGAGATACAAAGTGCTGATGCTGTGCCTGTGTCATTGCCTTTGAAGTCATGCCTGTGGATGTCAAAGTAGAACTGAATTTCATCTCCAAAATGATGATCTGGTTTCTGCTTTATTCACAATCAAACTGTGTACAAAACCATGATTCTTCCATAATTTCCTTCCGTGTTCTTTTCAGCAAGGGAAAATCAACAGATCTAGGCTATAATTGTCATAACTTCCATTCATAATAGAAGTATCTAATTTCCAGGATGTGTTCTGTGATAAAGGCTATTGCTTTAAACTGAAAAAAAAAGAACCACTGAGACCTCAGGACAACTATAGCACCATGGCATTATCTATGTTGTGAATATATGTATTATTTAAAAATCCATCCCTCTCCAAAAGTTAGCCATATATCACAGCAGACTGTCCAAAGTGACATAAAACATCCAGCAGATCAGAAACAGGAATTCCATTAAAATACTGTGTCTGTTTTTCTGTGCGTATGTGCAGGACAACTGGGCCTGTTTTAATTTTTATAGAAAAACATAGCACCCAAAAGCCATAACTCCTTATTATACACCAGGATTTACTCACATGACATTTTAAGGATGCAGATATTAATATTCATTACCACAGCAAGTTGGCATTATGGGCTCCTTCTGCCTCAACTGCAGCCTCATGAAGATGCTACCTGGCTGGGTCAGGCCAGGACACCTTTTCCATGGGAATTGTGAGAAGCTTCCCAGTTTCACTGTCAGTTCCAAAAAAGACATTATAATAAATACAGAAATCGCCTCAGTTTATAGAAGGTTTTCCCAATTAGCTATGTTGGGGTGTGGTTAATGCAAACTAATCATACTCTAGAGTGCTAAAATGTACATGGTACTGCAGAGTGCCTCGCACCTCCTGGGGTGTGATTATTTAATGATAATGATGCCCCCTGCAGAGGCACCTTATTGCTCTTTTGCAAAAACAATCTTTATTGAGGGGAATTAATTGCATTGTTGTTGATAACAAGAAATAAGTTAATATTTTGAAATGATCTTTCTGGTTTGCACAGCTTAAAGGGATGTTCACACAATTATGTCAAATAAATGACCTGCTTTGAAAGTTTCTCTATATATTACGTCTGGATTCCAAAGCCACTATGGATGTACTTTTTCACTGAAGATTTGATTTCACTGGGAATCTTGAAATACTGAGAAGAGTTAATCTCTCTGTTCCATGGGCACCTTGTGTTGCTGTCTAAAAATTGATCTCATCAGAGTCGCTGACTGTTTTCTACTTAGAGGCATATTTGCAGTTATACCGGATTCCCACAGCATATTTACTCTATGCAAAGTATCTGAGAGCAACTTTTATGGTAGGGTTTTTAATTAGTGTGATGTATAAAAGCAGCAAAGTTAATAAGGATGAAATTTGCTGGTGTGCTGACTTCTATGGAAGACAATTGCCTCGGAGTCATGGTCATAGCCTAGTCTTAAATATCCATCCATATTATTGCACTGACACTACATAGATTTTGGAGGATGCAGCTGTAAGTTCTTTTCAGTTCCCAACTGAAAGATACAAGCCACAACATGTGCTTTACCTACTGCTATCTACCCACTAATTTATTTCCAGAATAATCACTAATTTACTTATCTCACTGCTAATGTTTGCTACAGTAGTTTGGGTTTTGTTTCTCACTTTATGGGAGTCTTTGCATCATTTTTATCACCTGCTTGCTTTTTTTACACTAATGGTTCAGCTCATCAGCATTACAGTAATAATCTAAGTATATATTCATTGTAAAATGATGATTTACTGAATCAGGGTGTATGTATTTACCATGTATGCAACGTTGCAACAGTTGAAAATATCAGAAATATGTGGCCCCTTATCAACATATGTGTAGGCATACCTGAATGTGTAAGCATGAATACAGCTAAGCCTGTACTGCTCCTGCTCCTGGTGGCCCTAGCATGATGTGGATATCTGAGTAATGAGGGGCTTTTGTTGCTTTTGAGGGGTTTGGCATGCTCCTCCTTCTTGCTGGAGGTATGTGACCTCTGCTACCACTCTGGACCAGAGTCCAGCTCCTGCTCCCCTGAGAAGTCATATGGCTCACTCTGTGTATTGGGTTTGCATGGCAAGGGATTGGTAGAGGGGGGCCTATGGTATGGCTTTTGTGAGAAGATGATAGAAGCTTCTCCTGTGTCTGACAGTGCCAATGCAGCCAACTCCAAGATGGACTCACCCCTGGCCAATTCCGAGCCCATCAGCAACAGTGGTTTTTCATTTCACCTAATTTTGTTCATATAAAAATGGTTTCCATGTACACGATCCTAGTTGTAGTGAAGTAGAATTGGCTCACTAATATACAAGCACCCTGCCTTTCATCTGTATGAAGCCAAGATCTCGGATCAGCTTCTATTTAAAATATAAAATATTAAAATCTGGATAAACTAATTTATGTTGTGTAAAAGCTGGTTGCTTCCTCTTCAGAGAGTGAATGGATATTCTGATTTTTTCCATCTTTCCAGCTGGAAAAACAGCTGAACATGGCATTGCTTGAGTGCAGGTTTCTTATTTGCACAGAAAAAGTATGGACAATTACTACATGCATTAAAGCTATTTCAGCCCTGACGAAAAGAGAAGCTTATTTGATCTGTTTCCCATTAGCTCAGTCAGTGATAACACTATATATAAAAAAAAAGCCTATTTTTTCAGACCTGTTTGACAAGGTCAGTCATTCTCTGGAGCTTTGTTTTAGTAGCTTCAATTGCTAGAAAATTAAAAAAAATTAAACTTTTCAGGGATACCATGGGTGTTGATAGAAAGTCAAGGAAAAGTATAGATATTTCTATTGCCAGAGAGCAATAGAAATTGGGAAAAGCAGTGGAGGTGCTGAAAGAGGTGGTATGGATAACAGATGAAGCTGAGAGAAAAGATATTCCACGGGCTTTCAAGAAGGCAAGGGAAGGCAAGAAGGGATTGGTAGTGGGAGCAGGTCCTTCCACCTTCCCTGACCTGCCTGGTTCAGGAGATGACAGTGCTATATGTATGTGAGCAGAAAAAGTAAAAAGGAGTAATCTAATATAGAGAAAAAAATCAGTCTTTGAAAAGCAAAGAAAGCAGCATTCAACCTTCAGGTTAAGAAATGGGTCTGCATCCACCCATGTTTTATTTTGTTTGGTGTTGCTGCCTGGTACCAGGTAGGTCTTTGGGAAAGAACTGTTCACCCGTGACCTGACTACCTGAGTATCAGGATCACAGCCCTGAGGATCCATTTCAGTAGTAATAAATTGCTACTCGGAGCAGTCTTGAAAAAGATGGCGCTCACAGGAACTACCTGTTGATAGTCCCCTGGAAAAATATGTGCTTGGCCCAACTGATGTCAGTGAATGAGTGAGAAGTTGCCAGTGTTGCTGTGGGTTGCAGTGTTTGGGAAGGTTGTGGTTAATTTTTGTCTGGTTTTTGTTTGGTTTGGTTTGTGTAAGCTGCAGAAATAAGTGAGAGAAAAGATTTTAAAAAAAGTTAGAACAAGTATTACGAAAAACAATAAACAACCTCATTTAAGGAAATTTTCTTTAGAAGATGCCTTCATTGGGAAATGTGGGCCTTGCCTTAATTGTCAGTCTTCACAATTTTTCCTATTGCGTTCATCTCAGATAACAAGCGGAGCTGATCAGCTATTTCCCCATGAAATAGGAATAATAAAGCTATCTCCACCTGATTCATTGGCAGTGTAGAGAGACACTGGATTTATCTGGAACTCCTTCTCTCTGCTGGTGGTAGATCGGTGTTTGAGGGATAGGGCGCTGAAAACCAAGACCTTCAAAGGCAGGAAGGGCCATCCTGGGGAAAAAAAAATCTATTAAAAGCTGTGTTGTGTACATGTGGGTTTGTTTAATGTGTGGCATATAATGCAGTTAATCTCCTTACAAAGTCACTGCTTAGAAAGCAATATGAAAGGAAATCCTGATAAAAGGCACCAGGGTAAATTTGACATTGCATGTAGCAGTCAGGTTTGTGCATTGTAACTAGAGGGGACAGCGCAGTTGTTTATTCAGAGGAGAAAATGATGCTATAAATTTTAGGTATGAGATTAAAAAATAACTAGACTTCATTTTTAAATCTCCTTCCCCTTTATTCCTGTCCATTTCAGCCACAGCCCTGGTTCAAGCTCTTCTCAAAGGAGAGAAAATCACTAATCCAGTTCCATATGAGGGAGTGGGAAGCAAATGCAAATAGGGGAGGCAAGCGCCTCTGGACTCCAGATGTAATGCTCTGCAAGGCTCGTGTTGCCCTGTTTCCAGCAGCGATTCCTCCGCAGGTCTCATTAACCTTGTGAAATAGGGCAGGAAAAGGCCAAGAGCATGGTCCTTCCAGAGTCCTTCAACCTGCTCCAGGCTTCAGAAAGGGGTGAGGCTGCAGGATGGGGCTCAGTGTGTGTAGCCTGCCAGGGATGCTGTGATAAGTTGCTGTGAGTACCCATGCCATGTCTGCCATGGAGGAACCGTGCTCTTGGCTACAGAGCTGGGGTGCCCTGCAAACTATGGGAAACACTTTCCAATCAAGAGAGAACTCTGTATGCATAATAAACGTGTGATTTTTTTCTGATGGCTATGTGTAGCAGAAATGTTGCAGAATAGGCTGTGTGTCTTGTCAGAGCACTTAAGTTAAATAGGGGCACTTTGTGTCACTGTTTTGATCTTCAAAATAAGAGAAAATTGAATGCAAAGAGCTGTAGGGAACTTTCAAAGGCACATGAGCAATTAGGAGCATAAGTCCTTTTGTCTGAATAATCACTTCTGAATATTTTTCTTTTCCTGTGTCCTTAACTCTTCTCAAAGTACTGATGGCAGAATAGGTCTGGAAAAGCTTAGCTTCCTCAGGCTTGTTAGTCCTGTTGGTGAATCTCTGGATGTTTTAAGGCATTTTAGAGTTTCTCCTATCCGCTACTGGCAACTTTTACTAGGTTGGTA
>CM029941.1:90468895-90541395 GCA_017639245.1 Myiopsitta monachus
TTAGGAATTTTTAAGAAGAACTAGCACAGAACCAAAAATGTAGTTTTCTCTCCTTTCACATCCCAATCTCTTTTGAAACATCTCTTGCTGCCTTTCTGCTATCATTTAATTTCCACATGCACAAATACAGGATTCATTCCCAGTTCTCTTGACTATAACACATCAACCCTCTTGCTAACATCCTTAACCTCTGCCCCTAGAAAACTAATCATCTCTCTTGTTAGCTCAGTCCCTTTTAGAGATGGCAGCGCACAAAGCACACCAACACTTCTCCACTGTAAGTAGTGATGCTTCTCTCTACTTGGTTTGTTCCACAGATTCCACACTGATTTGTGTTGTACAATTCTATCTTCTGAATCACCCTTAATGACATCTATTATCTAAAATCCATTGGGCACCACTACTTCACTTCATTCCTTAATTACACTACCTCTCTCTTTTCATACCTGCTCTTATACTTACCCAGTCACTGCCCTTAATGTCATCCTATTTCTCCTGTGCTAAGCTTCCAAAGTACTCATCCAGCAATGCATGCAACCAGCTCTGTCCTCCTGCCGAACTGCTGAGAGTGCTCATAAGGAGTGTTTTCTTGCCTTCCTTCCTCAAACAAAAGCAATCGTTAGATTATAACACAGAATAGAGGAAGGTGTTATGGATTACACTGCCATAGGGGGGATTCTACCCATTCAATTTGGATTCAGATGCACTGTTTGAACAGAGATGAGATTGGAATTTTGATGTTCAGATGTGCATAAGGTTTGTTAAGAGTTGAATTTACATTGAGAGTCAATGGGTCTTTTGAAATCTGCAGCTTTTTTAGCCAGTATGTCAATAGACACTTTCTTCAGTATGGCGACTATTCCTGTTCAACCCTGTGCATGGAGATTTGTCACAATAAAGTTAGATTTTTCTAGTATTTTAGTATATTTTATAACAATGCAACAGTCAGCCATTCATCAAGACTCCACAAAACACATGCAAGTTTTCTAGAAACTTCCTATTCATGTGGTACTGAATTATTGACTGCTAATACCAGTAAAAACAAATTAAAGTGCCTTCAGACAGCAGATGCTGTACAAGGAGAGATAGTTATTTAGGGCAGGAGAGATTTGGCAGTGCTACCACTGTTTATTAGAGTGATGTCCCACATAAAATGTAATTTAGAAATCATATTTTTTAAAATACTTTTTCTATAGATCCTCTTCCTTTCCCAGCTGAATGAATTTAAAACCAGAATAGAGACCCTCTGATTAGTCTGGCTTCAAGGATCAGGAAGAGGTTAATTAGGGGCTGATAAAAAATTCTCTGAGGCAGGTGTCAGGTCTTCGTAGGTATTTGCACCATGACTGATGCACTGCCCCCCTGTGCCTACTGGGGCTGCGGTTTTGTTTGTTTTTTTTTTTTTTTTCATAACATAAATAATATTAAATTGAAGTTTAAAAGGGGGCAATTTTTAGATATTTACTTTTTTAAAAGCCATTTTCCAAATTTCTGAGACAACTTGAATGCAGCAAAAGTGTTCTTTTCTCATTTTGATTCCATTAGAGTTTTCATCAATGAAAGAGTTCTCCTGAACTGACACAGATATAATCTCAGAATTAGTAGGGATCCTTCTGGGCTCTGTGGACCAAACCATCATGCAAACAGAAATGCTTATGGTTCTTTTGAGTATTTGGCTTTTATCTCATTGGAGCCAAGATGCATGAAGTGAATGTACCTGAAGATGTGAGTACAACTCTCCACTTACCTTGCTGGGAAGGGTTTTGAACTGTGAACCTGCAAGTCACATGAAATAGCTACCCCTGATTCTTCTCCTTGGCAGATGTCTACCTACATTTTGCAGGCTGCTAAGGGAATGGGGGCCTTGTCAATGCCATGCGCACATATCCTGTGGCATCTATTATTTGCAGGCATCACAGAAGGTGATGGTAGTATGGTGACACAGAGGGATAATGTCAAATAAGTTATTGTAGGTGTCCAATACTGTAATTGCTAAATGTTCCTGGTAACTCTCTGCAGACTCATGAGTTATGTGTCCCTACGAAGGAACTATCAAAAAGGATCATCTGGCTTTTTGTGAGAAGTTTTGATCCTCTTGCTTCCCACCTTAAGGAGAAATAGGACATCAAGAGAAGCAAACAGTAACAAACAGTATAAAATAATAGCTAAGGAGAACACATGCTTTTCACAACATTTAAATTCACTCTGACAACATTCATACTACTAGCTAGCTATAGGCAACTTATGCATTACTGATCATATAGGTTTGTAAAATTATAACACCAGTTTTGTGATGAGTCTTAAGACCCTGGAAACAGTCTTCCAGGTGCTGATATAAGCACAGGTTTGCAATCCCCAAAGGATTTGGCCTTTTAGTCACCAAGAACTGGTGTCTGTCCCTCATTTGCCGAATAGCTTTATTCTCATTCTAGTGAACAGTGACTTTCTTGTTGCCTTTCCCCCCTTTCCTACCCTACAGATAGTTGTCCAAGTAACTGATTTTCTTTTGATTCTCTGCTCAGTCACGTCTCATTCTCTTTCTTCAGCTCTGCTGAAAAAAATATCCCCAAAAGTAAGAATACCAACAGTTCTCAAATCAAAATTGAACCATCAGCTTCCTTCTGTCACCATGCCCCATATCTTTTCTATGGCTTTAGAGAGAAATACTGCAAGCTTTATCCTTCTCTGGCATCTTGCACTTTGTCCATTCCTGCAGGTTATAATGTCTATGCACAACCTGCAAGTGGAGCCTGAATTGTCATTTGCTGTGGCGGAAAATGTCTTTGCACTTCACTCCTGGCTTTAGCTATTCCTGATAGCTTTGATTTCTTTTCTTTGATCCAGGCCAAAAAGTGATTGTAGATTGTGTCCACTGCAAATTTGGCTTACTTTCATGCTTTTCTTGAAACTCATGAATATGGCCAGTACAATGGGAGAAGACCTCCAGCCTCTCTTGCGGGGCACAGGCCTTCCAGGACTTTCCAAGGTGTATGGTAATTGACAAAAAAGGTGATATTAGTCCTGGCATATTACTTAAACACACGCTGAAACTTTGTTTCTTCCTTATCTTCTCTGCTAAGGGGATTTGAGTAGGATATAGGAAAGGAAATAAAAGTGGCATCTTCTGCAGGAAATGGCCCTCACAAATATGCCTCTGCTAATAATTACAAAGCTGGTTTTATTTTGCTCAATACACTGCCTCGGTTTTGGATCCACATCAAGAGCAGCATATGCTCTCCAAACTAAAATATGTGCATATCTGATTTTTGACAAAAAAATTATTTAATTGATCTCTTCCTACCCTCTCCCCTCTCCTTCATTCTCTTCCTGTCTTTCTTTCCTCATTTCTTTACTAATTCTATAATGTAGTAAGCCCCCTATTATGAAAGAAATCCGAATTAATTTAAATATAAAATATAAAGAATTAACCTTACAGCAAAACAGATAACAGAAAAAAGAGATATTTTTTCTCTGTCAAGTGACAGCCTTCTCGTTTATCATCGTTTTAACAAATTAAGTTGCAAAATTGGCATTATTTCAGAACTGTACAAAATGTAATGACTCTATGAAATATATTGAATTTTTTCAAGTATTAAAAATCCCTTAGTTTTGAAAATGAATCACTGGAAATTATCCATAAGGATCCCAAGTTTTTGTGACATTTCTACATTATGCCTGCACAAAATCTAATGGCATTTTCTGAGTTAATCCTGGATATCCCATTGTTTTGGCATTTGTACTCTATTAGTTGAATACAACACGTGTGAGAAAATCAAAGGGAAGAGATATTGTTAAAATAGGAGAAAATATTTATCCCTTAGATGTAAGAAACACTTGTCACCCAAAATAAATCCGGTTTAAACCCTTTAAAACTCTTTATCTAAGTCTTAAATAAGTTTTAAGTTAAAAGAAGTTTTTGGTCTTAAACCTCTCTCCCCCTGAAAATGTCTATCTGCATGAGTGTGTGCACATGGGTGTGTTCTGTGTGTAAGGGAATGGCACGCACTAAACCTAAATTCCTCTAAAGCTTGTTTTAAGGAGCACTGACTGCTGATATATAATGGATATCATGCAAGTAGATCTGAATTATAAAGATATAAGGTTGTGGACAATTAAGTGGTTCTAGAAAACATAGGGATAAGCTTTATCCGTAGTGTGCATTTCTCATTTATTCTTTTTCTTTACTGATAGATGTGAACAAACTCAAAGGGTTTAGAAGGATAAGCCAGTACAGGCATAGCTGGAGGAGAAAATCTCACTACCAGCAGGCTCTGGGCAGAGGCTGAGATAGGGAGAGTGCAGGGGAAGGGAAGGGCATCTCCAAAGGAGCAGAGGATGCAACCCAAGGTGGAAAATGCTGCTGTCTAACATTCCAGCAGGATAGAAGGGAAGCCAGGGAGAGTCAGAGACCCACAGGATGGAGGCTGTTTTCTGATGAGGTCACCATTACTTATGTTGTAACTCAAAAATATGGGTTCTTGTCAAAAATGAAAAAGATTCATAGACGTGGGAAGAGTGCATGAATGTTTCCCCCTCAAGTTCGCTCTCTTCAGACTTGTTCACGTGTCATGTCACTTCAACTGCCTCTGCGTCACGGGCCCCTTGCTAGAAAATTGGTGAAGCTGGTTCTGCTGCCTCAGTGTGTGCACAATAAAACTTGCAATGTTTTTGCTCAGTCCTTGCCAGCATTTTCTTTCCATAAACCCCTCCAGCACTGTTACCTGTTCACATGCCTTTCTGAGTACCACCTCTGTTCTTTTTCCTCTCGCGCCTTTGCCTGTCCTTCGAATACATCTGTGCCTTTGCCCTTTGTGAGAGTGCCCTTTTCTTCTGTTGGCAGCCCTTGCATAGGTGTAGTGTGTTGTGCTGCCTCTCTTCTCTGTCTCACTCTATTCTCTTTCCTGCTGATGAGACCCATGTTGCTTTGGCAGAAAAACTAAAATACAGTAGTTCATCAATCCAAAATCCACAATGATGCACTTGTCTGACAGTGGGGGTTTGGCTGAAGGTGATTTTGACTATGAGCCTGACTTCTCTTCAAAGTAGAAAAGAACTGCAAGACTTTATGTCTAACATAGATCTCACAGAGGATTTTGAAAAAAAAAAAAAAATAAAGCCTGTCTTTATTTGTGGACATTGTAGAGGAACTGCTCAAATTGACAAGATATGGGGACCAGCACTGGAGCTGTTGTCGATGCATGTCCTCTCTTGGTTTGTATCTCATTCCCAGGGGACACAAGGAGTCCTACTCTAGAAACAAAATGACTGCTGTTAACTATTGCCACCAGGGTTACTGTTCAGCCTGTCCAAAGTAGAGAGAGATGTAGCTGCAGGAGAAATGCTGGGGTCTTTTATAGTTTTGCAGACAAATCTAGAGAATCTCGAGACATTACAGGGGCCAGAAGTTCATCTATTCTGGACATAGAAACAAAAGCATGATGATGGACTACAAGCAGTTTGGAAGGAAGCCTACTCCCACACTCCCTCTAATCCTTAACTTCAAAATTAGTTAAAGTGTTGTTGAACGTTCAGTATTAAGACCAAGTTAATCTTCTGTGTAAGAGTTCCTCTTGCAGGTTTTGGTAACATAAAAGCTGATCTTGGTGTCCTTGGGTAAAATCTATGTTCCTTGCAATATTGAACATGATGGTCCTTGCCCTGAATGGCTTCTTCCCTTCACACTAGCAGTGCCTGTATGCCATAAGCACTGAAATAATGGGAGATCATCTGTAAGCCCTCTGGAATCACTTTATCTTAAAAGGTTGCATTTAAAAGTAAAAAACTGAAATAAAATAATCTATTTGTAACTTCATCTGGAAAGGGTTGCAAACCAGTAGAGAACAGACTCATAAAGACACCTGTGCACTCCTTATTTTGGGTAGTGATTTAGTGTGCCATGGTTATAATCCTTTTACTACCAACTGATGCCTAAAATCAACCAAGCCATAGCATCAGTGGGCCAGACAGCAAGGTAGGGATGATGTCTGAGCATACTGATGCTTGGTAGAGAAGCCTAAGCTTTCTTTAGAGCTTCAGCATCAAAGATTATGAAAAACATTTCTTTCTGCGTTCCAGCTTCACACATCATCTGAGTATCCTTTGGCAAAAACAGTTGGCCCTAGCCTTGGAGAAGCAGCTGGTAAGTCCAGAAGCAGAGCTGTGATGCCTGCGGCATCAGATGTAGTGGAAATCCTTCTGAACTGTATTTTGAAGTTTCAGCATTTGTGTGGACTTAATTGTAAGACATACATTTCATTCATAGGCTGTGAATGTGTCTGATTATGCACAGTAGCATGGTTTATAACAAAGCTGAGATGTTACTGGAGGCACTTTAAGGAGAGGATATGGTTGGCAGGGTGTGACATGATATGGATTTAGTCTGTGACCAGGTCAGGAGACCAAACTGAGCTCAGATGAGCTCTTCCTGGCTTTTCCCTTGATTTGTTGTATGGCACTGGAAAAGTCAACCCCTCTGTGCAACAATGGTCCATGACTAAAGTGGTATTACTGGCACCTGCTTGAAGGGCTCCTGGGTATTGCTATGTGTTGAGTGCTTTGCAATCTCTGTGTAATCATGAATGCACATGGATATATGCATATATGTATATGTGCATGTATCTTATATATATATAATGCGTACCCTCCTAAATATATGTGTATCTATAAGCATGTATTACTTTATGTCTGTGTGCTTGTGAATGAACATGCAGACTATTTTGTTACAATGGCATAGTTTTATATCATAGAGTCACTACATCTGAGGAATATTTTGGTATTGCGAAGTGAGCTTCACTAATTCCAAGTATTGGCTTTCAGAAATCACAGGCAGTTTGTGCCTGAATATACTGTCTTGGTCATTTCGGTGTGGTCACTGCTGATTTCTGCTGAGGTTGCTGACAGCATTGGCACAGGTCTGAGCAGCATTTGTGCAGCATGTTCTTAGGGAGGCTGGATGCCACTTTGCTGTTGGAGACTGTTTCGACACTACATTTAAAATTTTGGACAAAATCATTTGATGTAGTAGTTCAGTGCAGCAAAAACCACTAACAATTCACTCCTGAGGATGCTAGTATTAAAAGGAAAAAAAGCATTTAACTTTAGCAGTCCCTTAAGGATGACTAGGATATTGAAGGCAGCCTTAACTGTGGAAGACCCGTGAATTTAATATTGCTGTGTGTAGGGGCGGTGTGGTAAGTGACTGGAGATTCCTGTGAAGCCTTGATACAGTGGGATGAATTGTACCAGCATTTATGCCTGTAAAATCCCTCATCATAATGGCCAGGGTTCACTGGCATAAGAGTCAGGTATTCTTGGAGAGACAGTGAAATTTAAACTGTGGTAAACACCTGGAGTTGCTTAAATACTGTTTTTTGTGGAGCCAGGATGCCAGTGATATCAGTAGATCACTGCAAAATTTGTTCATTGCATCATTTAGATGTGAATCTTCAGAGCAATGTCCTGGAATTAGGTAACCATTACCTTTTAGTGAAAATTTCAGCCTAACTGCTCCAGATTTGGTTGAAAATTTTAGTCTAATGCTTTAGCCATGTAAAGTTCAGTGGCTCCACTTCTGATATGAGTGATGGTGAAAAATAAGAATAAAAAAAAAAAAAGAGTTGTCCATTTCTGAATCTGCCTAGAATTCTTATTATAAGTGCATAAAATAAACCCTATGGCTCTTTGGAGTGGTTATGGTGTGGTCTGTCTATGTATATTAAGACTGCTATGACAGCATTTAGCCTTTATAATAAAAGCATGCAAATTAACATAGAAATCTGCAGGACTTTGAATATTTTCCTGTAATTTGATACAAAAGGTCCAGGTTTATAGAATTGTGTGCAAAGAAATGGCATATGCACATTTTTGCATGTGCATTTCTGATCTTAACCAACAGAGCGAGAGAGAGGAACAGCCCACAGGGATCAGATCTAGGCTGAGGTCTGTGAATCCACATGCCAAATGAAACACAAGGCGACTTCTGATGGCCAAGTTAGCTATCAAAAATGTTTTTTAATGGAAATGCTGTCACACTCTTAACTTAAGAGTACTGCTGCCAGGCATCACATCAATAATGCAAACTTTGGAAGACAATCCTGAAAACTAAATAGCCAAGAATTCTGAAGTATTTCACAGAAAATGAAAAAAAAAGGTGATTGTTATGAAGAGGTGGGAAGCCATCAAGTGAAATTTAATTTTGCATTCAGATTTATTATTGCTATCTGTTCTCAGTGCTGAAATGCATGTTTACTTGCAAAGGAGAGTTTCTTTCCATAATGAATCATAGTAACACTTAAATTAAACACAGTGAAAGAATGGTTAATGTCATAACACGCTGACAATTTAACCTGGCCAATATTTTTATTGCCTTGTACAATAAACCTAACGGAGCACAACTTGCTTTTTGACTGGTGGAAAATCGGTTATGAACCGCCAGGGAATGACCAATTTTTCAAACGCAGCCATTCACTCACACTATAGCCACTAATACTTTTTTTTTCTGTACACTATTGCTGTTATAATCTTTTGAGGATATTTTATCACGGCAGTAACCTCCTCAAAATCAGTCTTTACTGCAGTTAATGACTGGACAGCTGGAGCATTAACTGGCCTTGGCTTTGCCTCTAGCCATTAACTAACAAACCAGTTGTTATCCACAGGTAACAACCAATTTCTTGCAGAATTTTCTTGATAAAGTGTCTCACTGGATAGAAGTTGTGTGGTTATATTTTTCCCCCTTCTTTCCTCAGCTAATATCTAGCAAGTGCAAGATAATGCACAGAGAAAGAATCGAAGTAGCAATAAGTAATAGTGTGAAAGAAGTTAAACTATAAACCAAAATCCATAAAATGTTGGCTTTTTTACTCCTGCCAGAATGTTTGCAACATTAATAAAAGACTGCTCTATTACATCTTGGTCCTGAATTCAAGAGTGGACTTTGAAGTTGTGTCACCGGCAGAAGCAGAGGCATGGCAGCTGCTGGCTATCCAGGCAGAGAGGGAGGTAAGAAACAGAGACAATTTTTAAAGTGCCTTTCCTTTTCCAAGCAAATACAGAATGAAGGCATAAGATTAATTCTGTACATTTAATACTTAATAAAATGAGTATTATTTTTGAAGGCCCTCATAAAATTTTAGCCTTTTTGCGTGTGGTTTGAAGTTATGAAATGTTAGCCTCTGTTTTGTGGCAGTGTTGTTTTAAAATCAGAGTTCGCTAATTTTGATTAAATCAGCACATTACCAAGGGGGTTTAAAGCAGAGATCCATGGCGTTAAATAGTAGTATGTACCAATGAAACACTCACAAAAAGCCAAGCTCTATCATGCCATAAACAATGATGTTTTAAAACTGTTAATAGGCTTAATAACAGTTTATTATTTTACCTTAACCCTTTTAAATGCCTTGTTTTCTCCAGCTTTTATCTTGGCTGGACTGAGCTGTTAATAACACTTCTTAAATTTTTCCCTCTAGGTACATTTTCCAGGAGTGAACATAAAGAAAAAAGTAAATGCAGTCACACATTTGCTCTTAAGAAACACAGGAGGCATTGTCCTTGAAATCTTCCTAGGGCTAGGCTTTCGGATACAGCTAGTATCTTCATGGCTGTAGTATTTGTAGAAGACTTCTAAAACCAAAGATGAAAATTCTGAATCAGTAGGAGCTGGAATGACAGATCATTATTCCCAAGGGGTCACGATTCTCCCAGTGTCTGAGTTTGCAGCTTCCATCACAGCTCCCATCCACTTTATGCACAGCGGCCATGGCTTGCCCTCCACTGTGGATTTCTATGCATTTCCAAATGATTGCACAGGATTCTTTTGCAAAATTTTGCACTGTCTACCAGAAATAAAAATTAATATAAACCAGAATTTCTAACTGGAGAGTCAATTTCAAATCATAATTCATTTTGAAATTAGTTTAATCTGGACAGATTCGGGGGATTCTCAGTAGTGAGGGTTTGTCTTGCACTGAAAATCGCTGTGCACTCTGCACATGGAAGTATTTCCATTTATTTTTGGTGTTCATGTAGAACTGTCTCATGCTATTGGAGATTTCATTTGGGCATTGACATAAGAATAGACCCTTTTCATTGCACATATACTAACTACCAACGTTGTTTGTGATTCAAGCATTTGTAGCAATTTGAAGTGATTCAATGTTTTTAAATCATTCTTAATTTCATAAGTCTACTCTTTTAATTTCTTTCAAATTACCAAAAATGTAAGGCATTCTAAACATTTCTGATCATTCTTCATTGCTTTGGCCCCAAAAAACCAATCTTTTCCAAAGTTAAGCACTTAAAAATTTGAAGTACTCTAATAAATCTGAATTGCCATATTCTGTGCATATCAATTGAGAATTATTAGAGCATTAGTGCCTAGGAGTGATAGCTGAGGGCATGCAAACCAGTTCATACATTGATTTTTAATGACTTTTTATTGATTCCGTGCTTTTTAAACTTGATACCCTTAGGTTGCCTCTTACATGGAGTTAAGAGATTTGTGATGATACACTAAGTTTGAAGAGGCGCCTTTTTCCTCTTATGCTTTTTCTTTTCTCCTTATGGCTTATTATTATAAGTTTGCTCAGGTGCAAATAGCAAATGCATTTGATTTGTGGTTTTTAAAATGGTGATTATGACTTTAACTGTATATGGCTCCTCATGTTTCCCTGGCTCATCTGTAGACAAGGTTTACGTTCAAACCTTGAAGGGTCTCTCCGCCTTTAAGTGTGCCCTTGGTGCTCGCCAGCAGTAATGGATGCTATAAGCCTTCACTGATGGGAGAAATGGGCTTCTTAGCAAACTTAGGATGTCAATCTTTATTTGTTGGGCCAAGATATTGTAGGTGTTAAAGTACAAAGTGTAAATGTGTATAAATATGTTTACATTTTGAAAATTATTCATTTATGTTATGAAATAGACATTCTTATGCTCTGTATGCAATTCCACAGTATTTATTATTACTCTGTTATTGACCTACTAACCAATACACTGACAGGGCAACCTGCAATGGTGATAAATGAGGCAAGTGAGAACTGTACTGCCACGGTGGCCACCCTGCTTTGAAGGAGGAGAGCTGAGGATGGTGCACAGAGGAAAGGCAGACAGACCCTCTGGGGCATGGCTGGCCTGGGCTGGAAGTGGCTGCAGAAGCAGCTTCAGGACAACCCCCACTAATGGATGAGGTGGCTTGGGGAAGCACCACTTCGAACCAGTCCCACCACCAACCTTCCTTGGGTGCAAGATGTGCTTTTCCCAAAGATTTTCCTATGTGGGTCGTAACAGGACAAGTGAGAACATTTCTAATAGATGCAATTCTTGTGGGTTTTTCAGTGCTTCTCCCCTGCTGCCTGAGCTGTGTTGTGTGAGATTTTTTTGAGAAGGGCTGATTCTAGTTCCGTTTCATAGGGAATCAAACGCTCATACTGCATTATTATGATGCTACTGCTAGTAACACCCTTGCCAAGGACACTTCCAGAAAGCCTGGTGACCATCACATGCAGGTGTCCCCTTCACTCCCTGCTAGACGAGATGCTCTTCAGATGTGGTTAAGACATGTAGCAGTGTGAGGAGACATTAATTGCTGCTAACTGTAATGGGTGCTTCTGCTTTTAGGCTTTGTTTAGGGCAAACTCCTCTGTGATAACACTGTTAGAAGCCACAGGTCTGTTAGAGTTATTAGGCCATGTGTTTTCTGTGTGTTGTCATAGATCAAACAACACCAGCGCAAACGTCTGCCCTGGGCAGGGGACATGTTAAGTGAAGAATAAAAACAAGCCCAAATTCCCATTTGGAAACTGCATGACTCAACAAATACCACTGTTCATAGCAAGTTGTTAGCTTCTTGGTTGTTATTCTGGCCCTTTTCAAAAGAGAGGTAGAAAAAAAGCATATAAAAGAGATTTTTGATTGTTCACGGTATATTGAATGAATAGCAGAAAGCCCCCCAGCCTGCCCATCCCCATTTACTGTTTGGATGTGGTTGAATGCCTTGGGTTCAGCTCCTTCTCAGTAGCTGGTGCAGTGCTGTGTTTCAGCTTTAGTCCGACAATAATGCTGATAACACACTGAGGTTTTAGTTGTTGCTAAGTAATATTTACTCTGATCAAGGACTTTTCAGTCTTATGCTCTGCCATTGAGAAGGGGCACAAGAAGCCTGGAGGGAGCAGGGACAGGACACCTGACCCAAACTAGTGAAAGGTGTATTCCATACCACAGCACATCATGCCCAGTACATAAACTGGGGAGAGTCACCCGGAAGGCTCAGATTGCTGCTCAGATCGGGCTGCCTATCTGTCTGCAGGTGACGAGCAACTGCATTGTGTATCATTTGTGCTTATTGGTTTTTTTCCCCTTCCCTTTTTAGTTTTATATTCTCTCCCCTTGTTATTCCCCTTATCATTATTATTATTGGTGGTAGCAGCAGTGGTTTTTGTTATACCTTAGTTACTGGACTGTTCTTATCTCAACCCATGGGATTTACATTCTTTTGATTCTTCTCCCCATCCATCTGGAAGCAAGAGGGCAAAATAGGGGGAAGTGAGCAAGCAGCTGCATGGTTCTGAGTTACCAGCTAGGCTTAAACCACAACACTGAGGTGACACTTCTTTCTCCTTTCCCATGCAATTCTCTGTGACTTCTGGTGGCAGCACCCTAGACACCCCAACATGCATGTGAACAACGCACCTTCAATTACAAACCTGGTGTGTCCCCCATGTCTGAAGGACCTGTAAGAAGCCTTTTTCTCCTTCTCAATAGGAAGGGGTCTCCACTGCACACATCGTGAGGGCTCAGTGATGAGCAGAAGCTAGTCTTCCTCCACAGGGTACCAAGGTGGGAAGGATGGTGTGAACCCAGGTGACAGAGCTGCCAGCCTCACTGGCTGGGCAGGGGATTCCTCCCCTGAAGGTGCAATGAGAAACTGGGAATTCCAGTCAAAAGCCCTCCAGGAGGCTTAGGTGAGTGTTTGCTGGCAGACTTAGCTGAATTGCATTTCCATGTCTATATCTGAACTAAACACTGAAGTTTACTTGTTGTGGACCATCTGCTCTGCACTGTTACTCCATGGGACTGAGCTACTAATAGCTTACCAGTATGTACAGTCCTCACCTTCTCTTTTTTTTGCTATGTGCCTTCCAGAATTAGAATATTCAGAGTGAGAAATGTCATTAATATATTTATTTAGAAGCCACTCTGAGCAACAGCACATTTACTGGTTTGGTTCATTTTTACGGATTTGGTTCATTGCTTATTAAAGCAAATGGAAATTTTTCCATTGTTTTCAGTTGGTTCTGGCTCAGAACTTCTTGGTGCTTGACAGTATTTAGTAGGAGCTGAAAGATCTGAAGTTCTAAATCATGATATATTATAGTCTTCTGCAATGCCTGTTTCTTAATTATATACATAACCCCAGTATCTGTTGCAGTGTATTTCTGTGTGAACAGTTTTTGTTTTGTTAAATCTTCACAAGTGTGGTGTTATGAAACAGTTAAGTAAAATATCATCAATATTATATTTGTCACAAATAAGAAACTAAATACTGAGATCGGTTTTATCCATTCATTAGTTTGCGGACACCGAGTCCACTGAGGAATGTCACAAATTCCCTTGGTACCCCTCAATGCTAGATTTAGCATTTGGATCTTTGATTTTACAGAAAGATCCATTAAAACCTGTTACAGTCAGACAGCTCCCTATGGGGTATACATCTATGTCGGCTTTTACGTCATGGTTATTTCAGTCAAGATTTGGCAGTAAATTATTTTATCCAAAAGTTATTCTGGAGTATACAATGTACTTTTCATAAACATGCAGCATCTTTTCAGACAATAACAGATCGACCATTCCAGCTTCTCCAGAAAGACTCTTAGCAGTATGTGAACCTGAGATGCGCTCGTGCGCCTGGATGTCACCCTTCCACACCTCTGGGCTGCAGCACGTGGCAGATGTGCTCTGCAGGAGCTGATGGCTTCCAGAGTACTGATAATTTCCACAGCTACAATATGCTATGGAACTATCTGCATTTTTAACGAAGTTCAGCGTGATTGTTTTTTCATCATTTATATTGACTTTCAAAAGATATTCCAGTAGTTGGCATTTTCCTCAGGAATCTTTACTGAATCAGTAGCTTACAAGTTACTATTATAGCATATTACCAGCCAATTAATTTGTGAGCTTTGTTACCTATCCCAGAAAGCAGATTCTGAGAGGAATTCTTTTATCTTTATATTTAATGTATCATGTAATGAAAACTAATCTATGTAATTCAAAATCAAACATTAAAACAAGTTAAAGTGGTCAGTATATACAATAAATTTCCCTTTGCCAATTTACACAGTTAATTTAGGCATGGCCTTTTCACTTTAACTCATTAAAACTTCCTTGAAAAGTTTACTATCTGTGTTAAGGGCACAATTAATATTATAATTTTTAATTACTTATTCAGTTTTATCAGAGCCAAAGTGTCTCCTTAAGTGCAATATCAAAATAAAGTCTTATTTTTTGAGAAAGTAAAGTGCTGCAATTTTACTAATTCCTTAATAACACAAATATTTATATACATTTTTTTCTTACTGGTTATGTATCAATATCTGTGTTGTTTTCTTTTGTTTTGTTTTATAACCTTAGCATAATATATTACTGAAATCTATATTTTGTACTATTTAATTCTGTACCACTCATTCTGATTTATGGCATCATTTTGTTTCCAGCTCACTCCTTATCTTCAAAAGGCTTGATCCAAAACTCATCAAATTGAGAGGAATAGATCCCAGTGGGCTTTGGATTAGTCTAGTAGGGTGAAACTGTGGATTTCACGAAGTTTGCATTACATGTGCGGATATGCAATAGTGAAATTACTTGATAGATTTCTAATTCAGTTTCCTTTATTTGGGAGCAAGTTCTTGAGAATCCTGACCATGCACTTGAAATTTAAGAGACCATTTTAGTTGCATATATTCATCCATTTTCTTACTATGACATTTGAGAATACATTTATTTTCCAGTTTGATTTTATCATCCTTATGGAAGGTTCATGTTTCTAATTTCTCCTACAGGCTCTTGAATTGTTAATGTTAACTCCTACTGAACCCAACCTTGTTTTCTAACAGAGTGATACCATTCTGAGTTTGTATTGATGCCGAGCTGTTAAAAATACATTCCAAAGGAATGACTGATTTACAAGTAATAATAAAGCACTGCTCATCACAAAAGGATGGAGAAGTGTTAATGCAGAAGACACCTGGTAAATAATACTGCAATGTATTTATCTTGTTATTTCTTAGTTATAGAGGTACAAAGTGATAGGTATGGAATTATGAAATTGATTTAAGTTCTTCAGTGCAACAGAAGCTGTTTTGTCATCTTCAGCGTTCTTGCTTTGCTTTTTCACCAGACATTGTTAAATTGGAGCAACCTGGACTTATCTTCCATTATGTATCAGCTATAACATTCCTGGGTTTGCCATTAACTTGATAATTCCTAGTATTCTGGCTGGTTATGTTTATAGACTGCTGCACATGAGATTGGTTTTATTAAATAAATACAGGAGGACCGTGTTAATATGAAATGATTGTAACAGATAATACTAGATAATCATGTATGCTACAAGCTACCTTAAAAAGCATTTTTGATATATAGCTGCACTGCCTGATACATAGCTATTGTGCAGCTGATTAACTGTGGTGAGAAATTACTCATTCGCTTGTATTAACTCCACTGTTTAACTACACTGTTTCCACCAATCAGTATGAAGTATGCCAACTTTGTTTAGCTTGTGCACTTGTGCAATGATGAACAAGTAATGCATAAAACAAACCCTCCTACCTAATCAAACATTCCTTAGAGATTTGAAAACAGAAACAAAGGGTAAATCCATTCATAGATTATAATGGTAAAACAAAATAAAGTTTGACATATGTATATGGAAACTATGAACACATGATGTGAATATTCTTTTTAAACAACAACATGTTTGAATTATTAATAAATGCAAAAAATATGTTTAACACAATATGGAACAATTGGAAGGATATATTTCTTTAGAATCATGAGGGTCAGGAAAGATCTCTGTTGAATACAAACACTACACATTTTTTTCCCCTCTTGGTCTGCATTTTAGCCTTTTCAAATGTCTATCTCATCGTGCACATTGCCAAAGTTATAGCTGGGAGAAGTTTTCCTTTTTATCCTGTAGCCTGCAGTACAATCTTCTTTCTCTGCTTATATAACAAATGAAGTTTGTTAAACTTTGGGGTGTGAAACCCATTTTTCTCTTCTTGTCCTAGGGTGTTAGGTATTGAGGACAGCTGATGAGCAATTTTTTAGGGAGGACTGTACTGATATCCAGGAAAGGGCTTACATTTAATTTTGTCATATATCCTGGTTGCCAGGCTATTTGATTTTAAGGTAATTGATGGATGTCTTTATGGGTATGTTTTTTCTTAGTCATCAAGAAAGCTCAAAATATTTGATGAAAGTGATTTTATTGGAAAGTAGTGAATATCAACAGAATAAGATACCAGAAAGTGGGCTGGGTTTTTGTTTGATTGATTTTTTTTTTTCACTTTTTTCCCTTTATCTTAAGATTTGAGCAAACACAGTGCTGGCAGATTTGATGGGGACTGCAATGTCAAACCACTGTAGTCATTTTCACTGGTGGCTACACATTAGGGGCCTCCTCTACACCTCTTCTTGACTTTAGAGGCTGCTATTTGAACAGGTACTCCAAAAAATACTTGCAAATGACATATATAAATAAAATCCTAAATTGAAACCATCAAAATGCAAGTTGAACTAAAGACAACAAAGTTTTTAACATCAGGCCCTTAGAGGAAACAATGCGAGTAAACAACAATGCTGCTTTAACTTTGCATTCCCAGTTGTGTGTTGGCTTGTACTCCAGCTTTAACATTAATCAGAAGCATTACTGCATTTCACTTCCTCATTTACAAAAAAAATCTTTGTTGAAAGGTTATATAAAACTCATTATTTACCTGAGTGACCAGAAAGACTCTCAAAGTGCCATTCCAAGCTCTCGGGTGAATGCTTATTTATAGTTTTTTAATAGGCATTCCTTACCTGATGGATTGGAAAGACTCTTTTTGAACCAGTTCCTGTCTATTGGTTAAATACAGATTGATAACTTTTTCTTTAAAAGCTTATTATTAACCAGATAAGCTCATCACCTTTGGATTTCCAAAGTGGTGATTAGTTTTAGCTTTCAAGGATTTATTCAAGATTTTCATTAGTGTAACCGAAATTTTGCCCAGTAGGCCATATTGTGGAAACGAATTACAGTAGTGCAATGCTTGCAAAACCCAGACTGCAGAAGTAATGTAAGCCTGTTTGCACAAAGACATACCTCAAACCTATATTGCTGCTCATATATTGGCTAGTGCAAGCAGGCATAGAGGAGGTAAAAGGGCGTAGCACATTTTAAAATGCCTGTGAACTTAGTTGAAAACACATTGTTAGGCATATTTTGATGCCTAAAAAGACATAACAAGTCCTATTCACACCTCTGTGCAATTTGCACAGTCTTTGAGCTTCACTGATTTTGCTTGGTGTATCATTCTGCTTTTGAGGATTTGCTGCTTCTAGCTTAAATTACTGTGGAAACAGAAAAAATAAAACTTGCATTATTTACAAATGCAGTCTGGCTCTGTGGGCTTAGAAGCACCATGCAATCTATCTTTATGGGGATGGCAGGATGCCCCACGCAGTGGTTCCCATTCTTTGTGCATTAAGATCTATCCTGTCTCAGCCATTTCTTCCTTGTTAGTGCCATAGGCAATGCTGGCTTGGCATGGCTCCAGGAAGCAGGACGCTCTGGCTCCTCACCCACCTCTGCAGCTGTTAGCACATCTGTAGGATTTCAGAATGACAAGTCCTGGCTAAAGAGGTGTAAACCAACATGGCCATACATGCTCATGCCTTGTGATCCTTGAGGGCTCTTCCAGTTTGCTCCTTATATCTCAAAACGATGTTCTTAAATAACTTCATTTGATGCATAAATTCAACATAAAGATGAAATTCAATAAGAAAAAAAAAAAGAAACTCTTAACTTACGATGTTCTTGGAAAATGGATAGGTTGTTTGAATTCTCCAGGGCTTTCATGTAATTCCTAACAAACTTGAAAATTTGGAGCCTTGTTTTGATAATTTGTTATTGGTGATTTGTAGGATGTAAGAATACCTGAGTTTTTGCTTTCATCCCTCTCACTTCCAACCCTTTCTTCCATTCCTTATTTTTTAAGTAGCAAGTTTCATAGGATCATAGACTCCAAGAATGGTTTGGTTTGGAAGGGACCTTAAAAGCTCATCAAGCTCATCCCCTGCTACAGGCAGGGACAACTTCCACTAGACCAGGTTGCTCAAAAATGCATCTAACCTGGCCTGTTTCCATCCTGTTCACACTTTTTCTCCCCCGTAGAGTAAATATATGTAGCCAGAGGGACTTGTGAATGCACAACAGAAAGCACGGCCCTTTCTCAGCTCTTCTGGTAGAGGAAGTTTTCAACCATTAGTTGTCTGAAGACAACTCCTACATTTTGGTGTTACTTCTCACTTGTTTAAGTGAAATGATTTACCTTCAAATTTCTCTGATTATGTATAGCTTCTTTCCAGAAAACAAGACTCAAATTTCTGATATAAAATTAGTTATTATTGGGGGAAAAAAAAAAAACAAACACAACAACAACAAAAAAACACCTTTTTGGTTAGGTGAGAAAATTGCAAATAAACATCCAAAGTCTTAAAGCCCTTTGAGTGTCAAAGAAAGAAAGGAAATTAGAAACACCAGTGGTGGTGTTCTTTGACATCACCTTTGCTATTGTCAAACTCATGTGGAAGTTTCTACCTTAACCATTTCAAGTATTACTTTTTAGGAGCCCAGTTTTGCATTTGGCTAAGAAATTAATAAATTTTGTTTAAAATAAAGTAAGCAAAAATAATTCTACGCTTTGCCTCCCTCTGCTGGCTGTGCAGACAGAGTTAATTAGCTGCATGTTGTGAGACACTCATTCTAAGCTTGCATTTTGGTTATGGCAGTCTTCATTTCAAGGTTGGATAGAAATAGGTGGGGAAACAGCAGCATATGCGCAGAATTACAGAAGCAAAGGGAATTCTGAAAGAAATGACAAATCTTTATTTTTGAGGCTTTAAATTATTAGAAACTTGTTTGTTATTAAAGAAGGTCTCTTTAACCTCTCCTGAACTCATATTCTGGACTGGTTTAGGTGAGGACAGGAGAGTTGTACACATTTTCTTTGAAGAAAGTCCAGGTGCTGAGGTATAGCAACAATATTTTGGCAGGAAAATGGCAAATCAAATCCAACTGTCCAAGAGGGCTGGATATGAGCAGTGCTGAACAAATCTTTGCGTGTACACACAACTCAGGTGCTTTGCATTACACGGAGAGCCCTCCACTTCATCAGTTTTCAGATGTTCTGCTCTGCACTGGTGTCACTCTGCACTGATGTATATTCTTCACATACATATCACAACAGGCGCAGTCCTTTGTCCTGCTCCCAGAGCCTCTGCAGCTCCTGAGGGATGTTGCCTAAATTGCTTTCAAGGGCCCAACCTTCTGGGAGGATGTGAGATAGTCCTCTCTGCTTTATTAGCTGGCTCAAAAAGCAACCCTGCAAGGGAACCTGAGGTGTGGTACATTGCCAATGGGAGAGCGTGGTCACCATGCTGCATGCCAACGTGCTGTATCTGAAAGAGATGCCGCACTGTCACTGGAGCCTTTCCAATGGCAAAGCTGGGCGACAGAACAGGCAGAGCAGCGCCTCCCTCTGGGAAGCTACTTTTTCATGCTTTCAGATACCAGGTTTAGTACATTTTTTTGGTCCTGTGCCAGTGTATCTGGACATCCAGAGCAACCCTCTCAAGAGGCAGGTGCAATGGTAAATCTCGTGGCCAAGAGGGCAAAATGATCTAGAGAGAGAGGAGTATGTTTTTCATTAAAGCTTGTTAGGGGAAAAGAACAAAAAATGGAGATAGAAGTATTTTTTTTAATTGATAAAAACAACTCTTGGAGGCAAAGCAACAACACTGCATCTCCATTCCATCTTTTCCAGGCATCTGTACCACACCATCCTTTTTTGGGCTGCACTGAACTTGTAGCCTCAAGTCCAGTCTTAGCCACTCTTCCCTGCCCTCCGAGTGCCTGGCTAGTGGACCCCCCTGCAGCTTGGTGTGCCCAGGCAGGGTAGAATAAGAGATCCATCACGGCAACCAGTGGGTAATATTGGTGTTCATCAGTAAGGAAAAGCAGCCTGAGCACTGGGCTGAGCCACAAGGTTATAATCATTAGAAGCCTAAGGATTGCTGTGATCTTTGGGACCACGATGGAAATAAATGGAAGAAGTTTAAGGAAAGTGGTGAAAAGTGAATTCATTAGGTTAGTTGAAGAAGAAGAAACGCATATCCAAAATTATTCCTGAATCTTATTTCAGAGGTAAGATCTCACCATCTCTTCTAAATAGCTCCTCAAGTGCTCTGACAGCCTGAGAATAAGTTGCATGTGAATTTGCTCCAGGAGCTAGGTCAGTGATGATGCACTTTAAAGTTGAAGTTCAGCTATTATTTTGGATACTTTTCCCAGCACTTTCCCCTCTTGGTCAATCATATTTCCCTGTGATTACAGCTGTGGAAGCAGACCAGCTACATCAAGCCCACATAAATTTAAATGTTAAAGTTTAACTCCTGGAGCAACAGTTGTCTCCCCATCTTCTATACTGTGTTTGTTCTGAGACTGCAGCTTTCACTCCTGCTCTTTCAGAGGGCAGCTGAGCCCCTTTTGTGCTGAATGGGAGACGGTGACAGGAGAATGTCCTGCATGGGGTTATAAAAGCTATGTCTTTATTCTGAAAGCAGAATTTACTCGATTCCACTAGGTGGGTCTATTGAGAACACTGTTCACTATTTAATGTAAAAAAGGTCTTTCGTTCTGGGGAAAAAAAGAAAAGGAACCTTTCTTACCACTTTACTCAACATCTTATGTTCTATAGAAACAAAAACGAGACCACTTTTATCCATAGAAAACTCTAAAGCCATGTACCAGTCTGTCAGTCAGTACTTCGAAGGACTTTTTCTCTTCATTCCAGTTTTGCAAAGGAAAAGGGTCAGCACTGCCGGTGCTGCGAGAGGGAGGTGCACCTCCACAATGGACTGGCTTTAGATGCTGCTTCCTTGGCACATCTTCCTGCTGTCTATTCTGTGCTTTCTTTTGGATCCTTCCTTGGTGGCTGCATTTCGATGAATTGTTGCAACGACTTCATCACAAAAAGTGACCAGGGTAGACTCCTGGCCTCAGTATACATATGCATTTAGTTGACCCATGCAAGTTTGAGGTGTCAGGCTCAATGACAGTTGACTGCAATTGAGGATGAAGATTTATTTCCTAAAAAAAAAACACACCAAACCCAACTCTTTTTTTCTTTTATATAAATTCTGATTACCACTGAATCCCTTCATGATGGTGCATACAGTTTTTGCTGATCAAATCTATTAAGAGATACTTATTTTGGCCATGGCCCTGGGAAATAGACAGCTTGTTCTCGAATGGGTTCTGCCTCTGGTCTGTTTTGAAAGCTGGGATCTCCAAGTCCTTTTTTCCAGGAAGCTTTCTTACACAGTCTGTATGACTGGGAAAACCTCCATCCACCTTGTCAGTTTGCTGGGGTTCTGCCCAGGAAACCCCCATGTTTGTAACAGGCATTTTGGAAGGGGTTTCCCTTTTTCCTGTGAAAGTGTTTTATTTATGTCTTCTTGAACCGTGCTTCAGCGACTTTCTTGCTGGATGACTTGTGTTTTCACTGGCACAGACTGCCATGCAGATCACACCACCTGTTCCAGAGTTTGCTGAAACATTTATTTCAAGTTTTCTGAAATTCCTTATTTCAAGCCCCTGCTATCAGATGATTCCTTTTATGTGCTTTTCCTTATCAGTATTAAAGACCTGTTCTGCCCTTCCTCAGAAAAGAGACCCCCTCTTAAAGGCATGAAGCTTTCAGTGGGCTTTTGCAGCCTTTGTTAAAAGAATGCCCAGTTGCTTATCACCTCTCTTTAGGAAGGAAATGCTGATCACACTTTTTAAGAACAAAGGCAGGATTATTCCTCAGTCCTCCCTCATATAGAAAACAACTGATAAATATTTAAATATATAAAATGAAACTTTCTCCCTCTCCTTTTTCCTCGGCTTGTTCCCCATGCAAATTGCTGTATGACCACCCGTCTTTTGCTGCTTTCCTGTGTAAAGCCTAATAAAATTCTCCTCCAGCCTGGGCTTTTCATTGGGCTCATCAAACTTATGAGATTTGGGATTTTCTTTTCTCTTATTTATGTCTGCCTGTGCCGTAGTTTAAGCCTCTAAAACTCACGAAGTTTTATTCACTCACTCACTCCCCTCTTTTTCTTCCCCCAGTCCTGGGGGGACAGGGAGGAGTATCAAAAGAATTCAACTCGTACAGGTTGAGGTAAGAACAGTTTAGTAACTAAAGTACAACACAAATCACTGCTGCTACCACCAATAATAATACAAGAGAAATACAAGGAAAAAGAATACAACTGCTCACCAAGCCCGACCCAGCCAGTGCACCCCCTAGCAGCAAACCCCCCCAGTACCAAAAACCTGACCATGCTGTGCATCCCCCAGTCCACCACCACACCCTTCCGGGTCTCTGCTCTCCGTTTTCACATCCTGGACATGATGTGCTGTGGTATGGAATAACTTCTTCGATCAGTTCGGGTCAGGTGTCCTCTCTCTGCTTCCTCCCAACTCCCCTCCTTCCTGGCATAGCATGAGGCTCAGAAAGTCCTTGGTCAGACCAAATCATTACCAAGCAGTAACTGAAAACACTGGTGTTATCAGCGCTGCTCCCAGGCCCAAAATCAGAAACACAACGCTGCACCAGCTACCAAGAAGGAGAAAAATGACTGCTGCTGCTGAACCCATGACAGGCTGAAATGAGCTCTTCCAAAAGTCTGCATCCCACAGAAGCAGAAATCATGGGGAAAGGTAATATTGCCCGTCGAAAGAATTCAGTTCTTGTTTCCTTTTAACCTATTTTTTGAGGTTTGACAAGTCTGCAGCTGATAGCTTCCACTCCCTGAGAAGGTGCCTGCTGTGCTCTAAGGCAATGCAAGAACCTTCAGAGTAGGGCAAACTGCATACATCTCTTCTACTCTCTCCTCTCTTGTGTATTGTTTTTGCCTAGTTTTAAAGAAGCAGGATATTCCTGCCTTTTCATGGAGGAGGTGCAGAAGGGAATAGTCTACCAAAGCAGCTGAAGAGTTAGCTGGGGACAGTTGAAAAGATAGGGAGGCTTTGAAGAGAAAAGACCTTTCTCTGGATGCAAGAGATGGAGAAAGGAACGGAAGTGAAAAGATGGGAAGGAGCAGAAAGGAATACTGAAGGGAACTACAGAAGTGCTGATGGTGTCTGGGAACATTAGGAATTCTGAAAGAGGTTGGAGCAAAGGCTCTCTGAGCTCATGCCTGAGGTCTTCTGGATCCCATCTAATGAGTATACATTGCTTAGGTGCTGGAGCCTGTCACTGAGTCAATTACATTTGACTTTTGTCTTTAGGATGTACTTAGCTCATGGACTAGCATTATCCCTCTGCAGTCCATTCTGGGAAGGCTCATCTATTCCAGACCAAATAATGATGCCTACGCGACTGTGGGGAAAAGAGTTTTGTTAACAGTCTTGTTAACAGCATCCTCCCCTGACAGCACCACTGCCTGTCCATAGTATCCCACTCTTCTAGATTTTGAGAAGTCTTTAGTTGACAATTTCTTGCTGTAGAGCTGAGTTAATCCATCCAGATGACACTCCAACTAACAGTGAAAAAAACAGAACTGATTGGACTTTCACCAGTGGTGGATCACAGCTCTGTTCTCATCTTAGCAAGGGCTTAGAACTTAATCCCAGCTTCCTGGGAGATAGTTCTTAATCTCTATTCACTTCAAAGTTTCTGGAGGAAAATTCCTGTTCTTTCCAGACCAAAAAGAGGAGGAGAAATACTTGAATTTTGGCAAAGATCAGGGTCAAAGCCCTCATGTTCACACTTTTGTTTTCACTCCATTAGTTGTCTTTAAATAAGCATCATGCACTTACACCAGAGGAACAGGAAATCCCAGTTAGGTGCCCAAAGCTCCTCTGCTGTTGGTTATTGTTTCACCTTTCTCCAGTCAATATCCTTATCTTTGTCTCAGGAAGAAGAGTCATGGGGTTTTCCTGAACCCTGGCTATCCTGTAACTCTTTCTGCAGTGCTCTGCAATCTCCTGTCCACCAGCAATTCCAGGTGCTGGATTTGGCCTCTGCCTCTGAAACACTGCCTTCACGTTGTCTCCTATGTGGTTTGGATTTGAAGCCCCATGTCATGGAAATCTGAAGGTGAAATCTGATATTGAAAAAGAAAGGTACAGCTCATTCTTCTATGAGGCTGCTAATAATGTTCAGCCTTGACAGGGTTAAAAGGCAACATCCATTTCCCCATTATCTTGTTTAAAAAGTGCCTTTTTTAAAGTCCATATGGCGACTTCCTTTCGACCTGCTTTCCCATCCTCGTCTCTTTGTCAGGGCTGTCACTTATAAAGAATCACTTGACTTACAATAACAAGTTCAAAAGAAGACAGAATATAATCAGTTGATCCACGAAGAATTGAAATAAAGAACACCCCCACTGCTCCAGTTATCATTCCCATAGAGATAGTGATATTATTGATGTGATTGCTATGTTAATTTCTATAGAAAAAAAACCCTTGTATTTTGGAATTTGTTCAAAGAGAATTTCAGACACATCAAATTGGAAAATGTAGAGTGAATTCCTAAACTTTTTCTTATAGGCACGGGAATCTTTTTTTCTCAAAAAAAAAAAAAAAAAAAAAAAAAAAAAAAAAAAAAAAAAAAGAATAGCTCCGAACAACTATTTATAAACTTCACTTTAAAAATCAATTGGAAAAATCTTGCTAATTTTTGAGTTATTGCATAAAGTTAATTCACTGCAGTTCTAGGAACAAAAAAATAACAACCTAGAAGTCCTGTGGGTCCTATGGTACCTTTTGGGTTATTACTATCACCCCCACAACCTGCAGAGCTGGGATTGGACCACAGAGCCCAGAAACAGAGACTAGGGATTATAAAAGATGGGCATATTTAAGTCCAGTGTTTAGGAAGATCTAATTAATCTATCCCCCTTCCCCTGCAATTCCATAGTCTCACTGGGAATTACACAAACATAAACTTTTTTTTTTCTTCTTCCTTTTTTTTTTTTTTTCCCTTGGACTTCTATTTTAACTGGAAGGTTTCAGCGTGTGATGTTATGCTTTTTATGTAGTAAACTGATTTAAAATGTATGCCAGTCATCTTCAGGGAACTCATTTCAGTCAAGATGAAACTAGTCTTACCTGAATCAATGTTTTAAGTGTCCCTGTGGCTCGGCATTTTGAATAATCAATCTGTCTCCATTGCTTCTTAATCATGCGCATCACAGTCTTTTTTATTTGTCAACCCTTTCGGATTCTGGCTTTTTGTTATTAACATGCCCCTAATGTCACATGCAAGCCTTTTCTTTAAAACAAGCTGCTCATTGGTGTATTTTGATACTTTTTATTATTACTAAATCTTTTTTCCCATAATTACACCACAATCATTATATAATCCCATAACAAAGAGTCTATTGAGGCACCATGCTTTTGTCAACTATGGGACACAGAATCCATAATTGCATTATTCAGCTTCACACACACACACACCCCCACCCCACCCCCCCCCCCCCCCCCCCCCCCCCGGTTCCTGCTTTGTAGAAACACAACCTATTTCACCAGTCACATTTGCACCTTGTTTGCTCGGTTATATATTATTTACTAAATCGTTGCCCTGCGGATAAACCTTGTAAAGTTGCTTTAAAAAAGTTATTTGTTTGATAATTAAGTCCTGAAAACCCATCGTTTAATGATTATTCCGAACCCATAAGGCAGAGAACCTCCATGACGTTTTTCCCTAAGTTTAATTACCGTATGCTAATTTCCTTGCCTACTACGTGATTAATTAAAATCATATTTTCATAATCATTTGGCACTAGTATTGTTTTAGAATTATCATGATCCCCTAAATAGTGTATGTAAATAAAGTCGGCTCTAATGGAAAGAATCAAAATGCAACGCTGAGGACCTTTATGTGTTTGTGTGCATGCGATTGGCAACATAACTGGCTTATTTACATTAAATACGCCACAAGGTTACAGTGCAGATCAACGTCACTTTATCGCTGATTACTTCTCTTAAACGCCGGAGCGGTGACTGATGCTCCGGTCCCCCGGCCGCAGCCGCTTTCCCGGGAGTTTTTTCCTGCCCCCCCCTCCCCCCCCCCCCCCCCCCCCCCCCCCCCCCCCCCCTTCGTTTTTTCGGAGGAGCAGACTTTGCATACTTTCGGGAGCAGGTAAGAAGGGCGCTTTGTGGAGCGCGGGGGGCTGCGCGGGGGTTGCGCGGGGCTTGCGCGGGGGCTGCGCGGGCTCCTCAGGGGTGTTTACACGGGCTCAAGGTCACGACCAAGCTGCGCCGGGTTAAATGGTTTCTTAGTTGCGAGACGGGGAGGGGAAAAAAATGGACGATCACAGCCCATTCTTTGTAGATTATTATATCAAGGGTTGAGCTTTTGGCTCATCAAAGCTAAATGCCGCAAGACCTATCTAGTTGCTGTGAATTATGCCAAGACGACAATGGAGTGCTTTTTTAATGGTACAATGCATTTCACCTACCAGATAGGGGGAGTCCACGCTGAGAGACGGGGATGTCTTGTGATGTTGGGCGATCGGTATCAATGAAGGGGGTTATTCTGCAAAGAGGCAGATTAAAATAAAGCGCTCTGTGCTCGGGATGTGCGGGAAGCAGTTGGGAGGGCTGCCCGGGGCGGGCGGCCGCGGCAGCCCCGCGCCGCACTTTTCCCCCTCCGCACCAGAAAATGATCAAGTCAATCATGTGGACATGCTTCATTATTCATTGAACACAATCTTTTACAACGCTTCGTTTACGTGCGGGAGTTTCTTCTACGCTTTGCTTTAAATTTTAAGGTAAGGAAGACAAAGGTAAAAAGGGGGGTTTTGAGGAGCCGGGAGCCGTCAAAGAGGGTCCAAAGTCAGTCCGGAGTCTTTTCGGGGGGTTTATTTCTTTTTAATCATCGCAACGGGGCCTGCGTTTTCCACCGTGATTAAAAAAATACAGTATAATTAAATATCCATAGCAGTGACGTTTGCAAGCAGGGCTGTCAGGGGAGAAGCAGAAAATAATGAAAGGAGCGGAGAAGCCATTGAATGGCGCTGTAGAACTTAGCCTGGAGAAAAACCGGCGCTTTCCCTCCTTCTCGCTCGGTTCTTTTATAAACCGTTACTTTACAAAAAAAGGAGCGGGCGGGCTGGCTAGGGGAGGCGGCGGCGGCAGCGGCGGCAGCGGCGGCGGGGCTGGTTCTGCCCGCCCGGGGGCCCCGGCCCGCACCCACCCTGCTCGCAACTTGCCCACAAACTTTTTGTTTTAAAGCGTTGCTGCGGAGCAAACTTTGCTGAAGTGACTTTAACCCCCCCCCCCCATCCCATCTCCATCCTGTCCCTCCCTCCTTAGGATCCAGGCTAATTACGTTGTAATTTATAACCCCCCCCCCCTTTATTTTATTTTTTTTAAAATCAAAGTTAGCTGATGCATACCATGTGTCAAACTTGTGAGATTCAAGTGCCTAAGAGACCTGCCATTTTGTGCTCTAATCGACCTCTTATGAATAGGAGCCGTACATAATGCTGCGAGGAGCGTTGTGACATTCAAGTAGGCACTAAATGTCAGGCCAGGTCTCAGCCCTTCGCGGGGGGAGCGGGAGGCACCTGCTCAGCGCCGCCGGGGCTTTGTCAGCGCCCGCAGAAAGTAACAGGTTAGGGAGGAAACTTAAACGGCAGTCCCGGGGGTGATGGGGGGGGATCATCACCTCCCGGCGGCGCGGAGGGCCGCGGGGCTGCGCGGGGCCGCGGGGGGGAACCGGGATTACGGGAGGGGGGTGTGAGGGTGGGAAGGAGAGATTCTTTGATGCTGTGTAGGAAAGAATCCAGATTTTAATGCTCCCATCTGTTGCAGTTTTGCAAATAATTACTATAAGGGAGGGGTTGGGGGGGGGGAAGAGAGAGAGCGGTGCCGCTTGTGAACTTTAACGCAAAATAAAAGGTCTCCAAGATTTATGTGGGTTTTTTTTTTTTTTTTGAGGGGTTTGTGGTGTTTTGTTTGTGGGTTTTTTTTTGTGTGTGTGGTTTTTTTTTTGTTTTGTTTTGTTTTGTTTTTTAGTCTTTTTCTTTCGGAGGCTCGCCCCGGCTCCATCCGAAAAGTTAGTTGCGGGCGTTCTCCACCTTGGCGGCGCGGTCGGGGCCACCTTCCGCCTGCGCGGAACCCCCCGCTGGTCTCGGAAGAGGGTGCCCGGGGAGGGTCCGCAGCCTGCGCGGCAGCGGGCATTGTTTCATGGGGCGTGCGGCGAATGGGGCCGTGCCCGGTACTGCGCCTTGGAGGCGGCGGTGCTCGGAGCGGTGGGTGCGAAACGGGGCAGGGGCGGGCAGGGCTGCCTGCGGTGGGAGCGCTGTGCAGGGCTGCGCGGGGTTGTGCACCCCCTTGCCACCCCCTCCACACCCCCGCGTGCAGTTTAAACTGAATCCAACAGGGGCCGTGTTTGCTGAGCTGATGCGGCCGGTGGATACAGATAGCAGCGGCGAGCCGCCCCGCTTCTGGGGAAAAAGACTATTTTAAGTGTCATAATTAAGTTTAGAAGCCTTGTTTGGGCTCATTCACTGCTCGAAATAAAAAGACTGGCTGCTTTTAGACCCTTTATGGAGGGCTTGGCTAAGCGCCTCTGCACGTTCGCTTGGAGAAGAATGTTTTCTTTTCTAGTTTAATATTAGAAACTATATTTTTACTTGTTTAAACCGGATTTGATTATTCCTGTGGAGTTTTCTTCTCACTCCCCCCATCACTCCAATCTTTGTTCATTGTTCATTGACTGTGGAAGGCTGCTTAAATGTACGGAGAGAGGGGGGAGGCCCCCTTGCTGGTTTGATGTTGAAATAGTAAACCTGAATGGGGAGAGTGGCTGGAAAAGTGGACATTGCAGCTTTAATTAACTTCAAGATGCTTCAGCGAGGACCAGAGCGTAGTAGTGACGTTGCTTCATAAATCTGTCCAGTACAGTGCGTTGCATTGAACTATTACAGTACCACCGTCATATTGAATATTCACTACCTATTCGGGAGCAGATTTGCATAATTGGATCTTTTTTAAATGAAACTTGTTTGCAAAAAAACCCCCAAACAAAACCAAAAACTACCAAAAGCCCAAGTGAAAACTGCGGCGATCTGCATGATTGTAAAGGGTTCAAACATATCCGAAAAGTAAGTGACTCGCATAAGAACATCAATAGGTTAAGTGCAAATAAGATGAGAAGTGCTTCTGAAAGCTGTACATTCCCTACGTGGTCTCTTGGGTTATTTCTCAATAGCGGGATTTTTTTGTAGCCTCAGGGATTTTAGGTTTTCTGTCTGCTTTCATAACTTTTCCCCTCACAGTTCTGATACAAGGTGAGGCTTTTGTAGTGTGCCTGGGTACCTGTAGTGATATTTTTAAAGAGAAATATATGAACAGTTTGTAATTCGTGCTGCTTGAGTTGTATAATTACAGCTGCTGTGGAAGGGAAATGCGTATTGCTGCTGTGTTTCTGATTCTCGAATAGATCATCACTAAATACTTCAGAATATTCAAAGGCTGTGTTTGTGTTTGCTTGAAAATCGACTTGGTTAACTGAGCTGTTACTTCTTAAATCCTAGAGGCAACTAGTTTTTTTAATGCGTGTGTCCCCCCCCGTTCGACGGGGGATAAAGATGACTGAAGTAATTAAAAATGCCAGGCATTTTTAGAGTGAATTTATAGGTTGTATGTAAAAGCCACCCACTCCTAACCGAGTGGCTGCCTTACGACCGGGCAGGTTCATAAGTATTTTGTGAAATCAGATGCTGGCATTTGGGATGCTGCGAGGACGAAGTTGCAGAGTGCGGGGGACTATTGGCTTTGCCTTCTGGGGAAGAGGAGCCGCGGTCCATGGGAATGGGAAGGGGTGCCGCATACATGGGAAGGAAGGGGAGCGGCGGCTGGTGGGGCCAGAGGCACAGGAGGTCCGTGTGCAGCCCAAGGCTCCCCCCGCGCTGAAGGCTGCCTTAGTTATGATGTCATGCTGATAGGGGAGAGCAAATGTCTCCTGATTCTACCATTAACCGCCTGGCTGATTTGCCTGATAATGATAGCATTGACGTCCTGCTCCTTGACAAATGCAAGCCCTGCGAGCCCTATGAATTAACTTTTTTCCCATAGACCAGAGCTAGCTGGCTTTACGACTCATGAATGTAGCAGCACCTCATTGACAGATTACTTTGAACCTCTTGTTTCTGCAACAAAACCTCTTCCCTAAATACCCCTTCTGCCGGGCTGCGAGTAGAGCCCTGCACAGTTTGGGCCTGAGCTGCAGAGCTGCGGAGCACTCACCTCTTCCACTGACTTCCAATGGAGTTGTGAATGCTCAGCAGCTTTGCAAATCAGTTCCTGTGTTCAGTTAGCAGCTGATACACTCTTATCTGTTGCTTGCTTGCTGTTTTTTGGTTGTGTGTTTTTTTTTTTTTTTTAGACAGCAAAAGAGGGATCTATGACTTCTAGTCATTATAAAAATATTTGTAAATAGCTTGAGTTGTTTGTCCTACTCTGTTCTGTTTTCCCCTCTTTGATATCCCCGTTGTTTGGGGTTTTTTTATTTTTAATTCATCTTCCAGTGGATGTGCTGTTTATCTTCTGAAGAAAAGAATCACAAATGAGTTGTTTAAAGTTTTCAGAATGTTGTAGAAACAAAAGGTCTCCAGTTCGGTAACAAGTGCCTGGAGAATCGATTGCTGTTTCAGAACGTGCGCTGGAAGAGCCTTGGTACAGTTGCTAACCCTGAAACTGGGTGCACTTTCTCGTATCTGCTCTGGCTTCAGAGTTTACTTGTGACTTTGAATTTCTATCACTGCAGGTAAATGAGATTTAATACGATTTTTTTTTTTTAAAGTCCCAGTGGCTTAAACTTTGTTTTCATTTGCTGTTCAAACGATGACAATTAACAACTGCAGCTGTAAGAAAGGTTAGTCTCTCTATTACATTTGCAGGCAATGTGTCTAAAATATTTGCATGCTGAAGCTGTGTTTTGCAAATGGGTTCCTGAAGATAACAAGTTGCTATGATGGAAATACTGTATTAAACCACTTTCAATAAATTGACTATGACTTTATCAATTGAAAAGTAGAAAAAGGAATTGTTCTGCAGGTTTTTCAACTTTGAAATGTATTTCAGCTCTAATGCTCAGCAAGTTGTCTTGCACTGGTTTCGCTGTATACTTTTGTATAATGAAGAGGCTGATTGTCGTATTTCTGTCCATGCTGGGGCAAATAACCCAACCCAGTCATTTTCAGAAGAGAGTAGCCCCTGAGTTACAACATCAGTACCACTGTTTTGCTTGCAGCAGTGAAGACAGTGCTGAGATCAGAAATTGTGATCTCCAGCCCAGAAAGCTGACACATGGGGTTGTTTATCCACCATTGGAGCCTTCGGTGACCAAAGAGATTTGCATTAGAACAGCCGGAGAAAATCCACTAGTCCATTAATATGAGCTATGCTTGTTCCCTGGGAAGCACAAGTTTCATCAAGTGTAGGAAAATCAGTAGAAGTAATTTTTCCAAATGTTGATTTTTTTGCTTAAAGTCGACTTTGAATTGCGCAGGTGTTTGTAGAGTGCTTTGACTTCAAGGAAAAAAAAAAGGCTCTAAAAAAGTGCACGCATTTTTATGAACTTTATAGAAGAAAACCACAAATAGATTTATTTTTCTAGTTTGAATAAGGACAATTAATGCTTTATACTGTCTTCTGGTTTAGTGTATTTTAATAAAATTTGTAAGTAAATTTAAATTTTAATCTCTGAATTTCTCTCAGATACCTGAATACATGTACGTCGGCTCTTCAAAATGCTAAAAGTAGTACGGTCTTGAAAAGCCATTTTTCTGTCCTCTCTTTCAAAACTTACATTTTCAGAGTTGCAAGCAATTTAGCTTCAGGGGAGGAGAACATAGATGAAAAAATAAAATACATATTCTCTCCTTTATAGAAACATGAATAAACTTATTTCTGGCAACTGTAGATGGAATTCCAAATTTCTTCAGTGAAGACTCTCCAGGCACAGATGTTTGCAGAAGAGGGAAACAGGATGAGCTACTGAAAGAAAATATGTAAAAGGAAAATAATTCTGAGATGCTTAATTGGATGATCATAGGGTTCTTATATGGATGGGCAGTTCTAGCTTCTAATTCTAGCTTAGTTCTAGCGTCAGGCCGAATACAGAGCCTGAACTTTTTATGACCAAGCCACTGATCAGAGTCTGAGCTTGGATAGAGACAAGTGAAAACTGTAACCATCTGATGGATATTTGTTGCTTAACGTGAAATAACTGGGTAGAGTCTGTCTAGATCTGAGTGGATCACAATAACTGCTGTGACATTTTCACTCCAACTATCAGGTTAAGCAACGAAGCCAAGCACTGTGTGAGGGATTTGAAGCATCTTTTCAGAGGTCGCAGAGATCCAGATCAGGAAAAAAATAAGGTAGCAAGGGAGGATGTGGGTTGCCTTTGCTCAACTGCACCAGTGCTGTGACTAAACACGCTCCCAGGGGGAAGAGTCTTCCAGTATCCTGAATTTGGCACTTTTCCCTTATATTTAAATTTGCTGTTGGTTTCAGGTGCATCTTACTAGACAACCAGATGCATCAAAAAAAAAGCAAAAGAACTATAGAGGAGTAATTATAATTGGCCTAGTCATCTGTGTTTCTTAAAATTGTAAGATGTGGCCTTGAAAGTATTTTGAAGTTGCTATTTTTTACAGATCTTAATCTAAATACTTCATGTGAGATTGTTTTCTAAAGAGATGGGTTAATAAGGTCAAGTTGGAACTATATTAAAGACAAACAATTTTGTTATAATCTGACCGTCCTTTAAACACAGACAAAGAAAACAGAGCTAAAATAGCCACAATAACCTTTCCCCATTGCACTGCAGTATCTGAGACATGTATAACCAAAAGCAAAATTAGGTAGTTCCTTACAAGTATTTGTGGTGTTACGAAGAAAGCAATGCCGCCTATCATTGTAGGACATAAACAGAGTTCTGCAGGTAGCCTGGCCTGGAAATAGCAATGGTGGCTTTGGCAGTACTCTCAGTGTGAGACAAGCAACAGATCTCACTTCTTCAAACCAGCTGCTCAGTTTTGATGTGTTAGTGTTAAACTGTCCAGCTGTGGGCATCTTGGACTTCCAGAGGGAGCAAGTGCTTGCTGGGAGGGTGGGAGTCAGTGAAGCACAGGTAGGGGTTATCTCAAGTGGTCTGCCTGTAGTGCCAGGGAAAGGCTGAGTGGGAAAGTTTTTGTTGGGCAGGAGAAGCAAGAGATATTGAGTAAAAAGGAGGGCAAGTAAAGAGGGTATGAGCTGATTTTCACCTTGTGACCTGTGTAGGAATACAGGGGAAGTTGACTGCTGTGAGCAGCCAGGGATGTCCTAGGAGCATTTCCTTGCCATCAGCCTCAAATAGGAATCATGGTGCAAAGGGATAAATGGCAGTCCTGACTCTTTCTTTTGTATAAACTTGTTTCATCCTTAGTGCTAATTTCACTACAGTTTCTTTTCTGTTTTGTTTTAGTTTGGTTTTGTTTGTATTTTTTGCCTTTTTTTTTTTTTTTTTTTTTTTTTTTTTTTTTTTTTTTGGTTTGGTTTGGTTTGGTTTTGGGTTTTTGTCTTTGTTCTTTCTTAACTGTGATAAATCCTGTTACAAACTTCTCCTTTTTTATGTCTTTAGGATATTCTGCCGCAGTTGCTGTGGTTCTTTGTGAGGAGGATGGGAGCCCTGTTGAGCTCTTCAGTGCTACAAAGGGGTTGCTATCAAGTACTACAGCCTACTCAATCACAACAGGACTATGTGTATTGCTTCCTCTGTAGTCCTGGCCACTGCTGATCTGGGAATTAGCCCCAATAACCCATGTGATAGAAGTAGGTTGCCAGGTTGGCCTTACGTTTATTTTTCTAAATTATTGCATCTTGTATTAATGTTGTTTCATTTCACTTTCATAAGTTAGTCTCCATAGATTTCTGCAGACATTATTGCCATCAATCTTGTCATTGGAATATCAATGGTAGATACAGATAGGTATAGATAGATCCCTTTAATCTAAAATTTAGAAAAGCATGGGTAAATAGGAAACTCAGGCAGAATTACTTCATGCAAAGGACAACAAACATCTGGAAAAAATTACCAGCAAGGAAAGAATAAATGAGTTCAGGGGAAGCCTAGGTTTGTTTCTTGAGAAAGAGCATGTGAGAGTTAGGGTGAAGAAAGCAAGGAGGTGTAAAGTCAGGTTTCTATTAACAAAGGCTAACATGGTGGGCTGGATGTTCCTTCCTTACTATTTCTCTTGATAGCTCTGCATGGATGGATTACATTTTGGTTTTGTGTGTTTTTAACATTGGCTGTCTAGGTCTACATGTGATTTTTTTCTCACAGGTCCACAGAAATACTAAAGCATAGGGCAGTTCAACATTTTGGTTTTGATACCTTGAGTTTTACTCAAGGGAGTGCTGTGAGAGTGAAGGTTTGACTGAGTGAATTTGGGATAATCTTCCCTTCTCTGTTGTTAGTTTATAACTGAAAGGAGAAGCAGAAGCTGCCTTCTATTCTGGTACTCGAGTGGCCAAGGATTTTTTGATAGGTGTTTGCCCTGGTTCAACCATATCAGTGCTGGAACAGTTCTGAAAAAACCCTGCATCTAGACAAGCTCTCTCTATATTTATTTTTCATTTTATTTTCATTTCTCAAAGGTTTTCATGAACATTTTTGTGCAAACCTCTAAGTTTTTTGAATGTTGAGGCTTGACTCAATGTTGTCAAGCAGCACTAGTTTTGAAACTTCTGCTACAAGTAGCTTCTCATCAGACCTTTGTTTTGTTCAAATGTGTCAATGCTTTTTGATGAAAATGATGGGTCTCTCTTTTCAGAGGAAAGTGCATGGAATTTAGTGAAATTTTGGTTGATTTTGATATGATTTCTAGGGTCCGATTCTGCTGTTCTTATTTCAGTTGGGGTATGACTGGGTCAGTAGGTACAACTCCCCTTCCGTACCAGGCGAGTTATCTGATTCCTAGTTTCATCTGCAGCTACAGTTTGTAAGCTCAGTGCAAAGCCTGATGTTCTCAAAAAGAGATCCTGATTAAACTTTTTCATGTTTCAGTACTTCAATTACAAAAAGAAATCCAACCTTTTGAGTTTCAAAAATGCAAACGATACAGGCTACCCAAACCTGAAATGTATAATAAAATGACTACTTATTACCTTTTAAGATATCTGTTCTTCACTGATTCATTGAGATTTTGCCATAAGAATATAATTCCTCTTAGGGCTAATAAAATAACTAATAGAAGATAACCCAGCATCTTTATTGGTGCCATAATACCAGCTAACAAAACTCTCCTGCTCTAACTAATCCCTTCTTTGGATTTTATCGTAAAATTGCTTCTAAAATGGCTCAGTTATTTTAAATATTCTGGATTGTGTTAAAGAACAAATGCTTATGCATCTTTGTTTGACTACATGAAGCTATACGGATGTGCATGTGATAAATTAACATACTGTTAGGTAAATGAGCAGTAGGAAATCCACAACCACTTCTGGATTAGAATTTCAATCTATTGCTTGTTTTGATAGTGTCTTTGGCATGCTAGGTGCTTTCCAAATATAGAAATATACTTTCTGGCCAGAACTAGCAGCAATTTTCTTACTGCAGTTGAAAAATGCCAGTTCATTAGTTTGCATCAACATGCTGCATCTTTGAAGCATTTCTCAGGTCCACAATTGAATTTCTGCTCAAAATGAAAGAGTTGCATCTCTGCACTTCATTATGGACTGGTGATTATGAAATGCACCTGGGTCACTGGAGAGCTGAGTTCAGATCCTTCCTCTTGTGTCTGATTTAAATCAGTGTCTTCAAATAAGTTTCTCACATTCCAGGTGAGCCTAATAATCACACTGGCTCTTCCATGGTAAGTATTTTTAAGTTCCTGCTTAAGGCTATTCCAATTTAAATAATAATTTGATTATTCAGTGGGTCAGAATAGGACTGACTCTTGGCTTGGGCACTCAAGTGTGGTGTGAGAGTCTGGGTGCACTTTGATTCTGTTGCAGAGTCCTGTACCCTTTGCTCCCAAGTATGATGTGGTGAGAGCATTCATGTTCTTAATGTTGCCTTGCCTGCTTTTGCTTTTGAAAAGTTGCAAAAGGTGTTGAATTAGTCCTGGGGGGAGCAAGAGAAAATTCTGAAATCTTCAAAATATTTTTGGCGTGGGAAAACTGTTTCTTATTCAGACATTCACTTCTCTCATAAAATTCACAATCCAATTATTGTGAAAGTCAGTCGGTGATGTGGTGCATGTGATAATGCAAAGAATTTTCATCTCAAAATGGAGTTTTATTGCTGTTATTTTGTTCAGTGGATTATCTATTTCAACAAAACTGATTAACTGATTCCTATAGCTCCTTGAGCATTGGGTGTTTAGCTGTAGGCAGTGCAATGGGTGCAAGGTTAGTCCCATCTACTGCAGATGCTGTGGACCAGGTTACGGCATAACACTTGCAGATGGCATTATCTGGTATTATCAGTATTATCTGGTAATACTGTGAGGTGGAGAGAAATGCCCTATGAATTCCAAAAAATGCCTTAGAGATGCAAGGGATGCTGTGTTGTTAGTGTTCCTTCCCTCATGAAGAAACTCACATGAGATGTAAAAGATCTATGGAACTGGCAGGAGTTCTTAGAGAGGAAAAAAGTCTTAATCTGTACAAGGGAGATCCACAAATGGAGGAAGCCCTTCTTTGCTTAAAGACAGAAATACTCATTTTGATAGCTTCTGTCTTGTCTTTCATTCTTAACTTCTCTGGCAGCACAATTCTGGCAGATCCCATGTTGTATTGGTCGGTTCCCCTTCTGGCAGCCCTGCAAGGATGGTGGATGAGAGCCAAGGGAATAAATATAGCTCCGCGTTCCAGTAGTAACCCCCTGCCAGACTTCTACCCAGAAACCTGGGAGGTCACAAGGGGAGAGGGAATGGGTGATGCAGAGTTTGGGCAGGCTCAGCTCGGACTCCTCCAGCAGGGAGGGGGTTTCTGTGGTGCCTGAGGATGGGTAAAGGTGCAGCAGGAACTCACTGTTGCCTTCATTTCCATGCAGAACTGAAGGGATGTGTAGATTTATTTTAAAAGCAATTACCATTGGTCATGCAGTTTCCATATGAGTTTATTAAATGTGAACATTTTTTTATACATAAAAATAACTTCACAGTTTTGTTATTTCCTTTTAAGTATTTCACTCTGGTTGGAAAAATTAGATCAATCTAGTCAGCTTTTCATCAGTTTCTCTTTGGCTGTCATGCAGTTGCACAATGCTGCAGTGCTTGGCTAGCAAAAATGTTTACAACGAAATATTGTTTTCAATGGCATTAAAAAAGAAATCATAGAAACATTTTTATTGGTCTTCAGTTTTTGTGTAACTTTGATTTTTTACAAGATCTAAACTACAATAATGGTGCTTCTGCAATTTGATCTTAAATTTACATGGTTTTTTTTATACTTGAATGCAAGGCATACACAAGATACCTCTACTGTACTCTGTCATACAGCACAAAATGTGCTAGGCTGAATATTTCTTAGCAGCTTTTCAAAGTCCATGAAATGTATGAGCACCTTTAGTTGAGACTCAAAGTTTTGAAGTATGGGAAAATTGAGGTCAGACCTTTAACCTATGTGTAAATACCTGTTGCAGTTGTGTTAAACAGTCTTAACCATTCAAAACTGGTCTGAGCTGATCTCTGATCAAGCAATGATGTGAGAATTTTTCCTATAGTTGAGGTGGATTTGGGGATATGTCTCCAACCCTTATATACATTTACTGCTGCTGGCTCCCATAAAAGTTTTGCACATAAAGAATTTATAAAATCAGATCCTTAGTAGGTTAACTAGTAAACTCCTAGAAGTAAAATATTGCCTGAAAATTAAATTATTCTTGGAAAAAGTCTTTGTGATGAGTGTTGAGTTAGTTTGGATTTTCATTTATTTTGCTTTATAGTATAAGTGACAAAGGGCTGTTCTAGGGATAGCCTCAATTTGTGGCTGTGCTGGTTTGGCTGCTTTGTGAATATATGGACTCAGGCAATCTGAGGAGGCATTGCACCTCTCCAGGGGCTTTCTGCCTCTAATAATGGGGGCTCTTCGGTACCTTTCGAAAATTTAAAGCCTTTTTCTTACAGAATCATGAATTTCACAGGGCCCAAGCTTGCAAGTACTTTTCTAGTGCTTTTATGCTCAACATTTACCACTGAGTTCACTAATTGAAGACCTTCATGAATGTTATAATGACCAGGACAATAATTCAGTACCTTGTTTTCAGGTGTAAGCAGTTCAGTCAAATTTAGCTTGCTTCTGGTTAAAGTCATCACCACACTACTAAAACCAAAATAAATACTGCTTTACGGATAGTTGTCTCTTTCAAACACCAGCTGTTGATTGGCTGTTTCACACTTTATAATACTAACTCATTGACTTCACACATTAACCTTTTACTAACCAAATACAAATTTTGCAGTGAGTTCATGTCCACCAGTAAGTTGGATGTAACGTGCATTTGATGAGATGACGTCTGTTGTGGAAAGAAACTAACTACCATGCAGACTTTTTTTCTGTGACATTGGGAAAGGTATTGCTATTCATGATTTACATTTTTAATAAAACCAGCTGGATTTGGAAACTGTTTACATATGCATAGTCTGTAATGTAACACAACGTTCATTCTTCTGCTTTTTAGTTGGTATGAAGTTCTAAAGTAGACTTGATGCCTCTGTTTTTACAACAGTCTGGCTAGTCCATATTCTTCAATGGCATGGCATTTGTTCATGTACCTGCTTCAGAGATATCGATGTTTTTAATCAGACCGGGACCATTTTTCTCTGGTTATGCTTTGCTTCATCGAGATTTTCTGTTGGGAGATTGGGCTTTTGAAGAAGTGTTTCATATATTTGAGTCAAATAAAATACTGCCTATCAGAGTGAAAGGCCCTCTTTTTTTATATGTTGCTCCTTTACAAATACAAGTAAGTCCTCAGACAGTTTTTACTGTTGCTTGTTATGGCACACCATATGTCTTTTACAAATTGTACTCTTATTTTTGGTTTAATTATATTTATTCTAGAGCAAATGTTTTATTATTTAAAAAAGATCATGATACGATTTTATGGGTTCTGATAATGGAAATACCCTTGAATAACTTGTTATGTTTTTTTTTTTTTTTTTTTTTTTTTGGGTTTTTTTTTTTTTTTTTTGGTTTTGGTTTTGGTTTTTTTGTTTTTGTTTTTTAACATATCAATAATCTGTCCACCTTTTTCTCTGATGCTGGTGGTGGAGCTGAACAAAACTGGGGAAATCAAAGATAAGTTGAAAGAGAAGCACTGGCTTTCAGCATGTTTCCAGCTACATGTATGTGTACCAGAGCAGGATCTCTCAGTTTAGGATGTCTCTGTGGGTTGCCGCAGTGCTAGGGAAACATATTGTCAGGGAAAATAAGGCTGGCAAATGATGTGGGGAGAAGCATTGCACGTGCCTTTTCAAGCTGGATTTGAAGACAGCTTTTCCTCCTTTCATAATCTCTTATTACACAAAATAGGAAATTGGTTAAAATATAAAGGGAGGGCAGGAACCTCTTGAACTCTTTTCATCCTCTCTTAAGATGTGTGTGATTTTGCACTGATTTGTTTAGAAAGCATCATCTGTATAAAATGGAAGTTGGCCTTGTTAAACCAAACGTTCTGCTGAGCTTGAAAGTCATTTGTACCTTTTTATGGGTTCTAGGTGTTTCACAGCCACCTACTTGCAGAGTGTAAAATTTAGTCCCCTCCTCTTACTTACATTTAGGATTTGCTCCCTATTGAGTTTATTATTCACTACTAGGACAGCATTTATATGTTGAGTGGGGATCATTTATTTCTATAGAAATAAGAGGACTTAACAGCAGTGCATGATCAATATGCAAAATCCTACTAAGATAATTTGTATCTAATGTGAACAACATTAATTCTAAATAATCTTCAGCCCTTATTTAGTTTAATCATTGCTGGACATCTAGGTGTAGAAGGCTCTTCTGACTTATTAGTTTATTACCAACAACATTGCCAACACTTAAACCCTTCGGTTAGGTAACCCAGGTACCTATTATTCTATTAGGGCTTGCTGCTCTTCAATTGAAGACCATACTGAAACACCTATTGGCTGGGCACGGGCACCCCAGTCTTTTATAAGGAGGTGTATGCAGAGTCTGGAAGTGTACAAGGAGAATGTAAATAATAATTATTGGATAATACTTCAGTATTTTCTAGGATGCTTGCATGTCTGTTCTCATAACTTCATGATATCAAGGTACCTATAGAAGGAATAAATATGCTTATCTTTGAGAAATTGGTGTGGTAAGAATAAGAAAACTTTACAATGGACTCATCTTTCTATTATGTTCAGTACATACTTTTCTATAATTTACTTGTTTATTTTTTCCAAGGCAGGTTGTATGTTAATAAAAGTTTCTGTGGCTTTTAGTAGTTCTTAAGTGTTTGGGGGAGGATCATATGTTCCTTCAGCTGTGAATAATCCATGGCTTTTGTTTCATGAGACTTCTTTCAGATTTTATAAACATGATGTCTACATATATGTAAAGAACGTCAGTTAAAACTGTTCAGTGCAAAAGGTGACTGGTACAGCGCTGTGACTCCTGACTCCACCTATACCACTTCAGCTGATCTTATGCTACGCATTTCTGTAGTAGCATTTGATCTTGAGTTAGTGGAAGCAGTGGTATTGAAACCTGTGCTTAGTTGTTTTTCTAAAATTGAATGTCAAGTGTTAAAGCGTGTACTTAAGTCTGTGATGAATTGGGTCCTCTGAAGTTAGAAGCCAAAGCAGTGGAAAATTCTGGTTGCAGTTCTGTTAGTTTTGGGGCTAGGTTTGAAAACCTGCAAAAAGCCACGGTTTTTCTTTTTTTTTTTTTTTTTGTTAACCTCTGTTGCTTCCATCAATAATCCATATGATTTCAAATATTGTGTGTGGACTCATAACTGGTTTTTAAATCGGCAGGAGAAGTAGTTTCTTTTAAAAATGTGGTTCAGATGAAGACTTATATTTTCATACTTCAGAATAGCTGTGGTCTTGACTTACATTTAGAAAAATGTATTAAATATAAACAAATCCAATGTTCATGTACGTGTTAATTAAGCTCAGAACCTTGCTCCTTTGTGAAGTTCTTCTCATTTTCTTGTTCCTTCCACCAAGACTTGTCTGGTGCTGTTCCACCATCTCCTTTTTGTATCAAAATTACTTCAGACACCCGAAGTGATAGGCCATTCCCATGGGCCATGGCCACTCTTGGCTCTGATGCCAACAAATATGAACGTGTGTAGCGAGTGGCCAGGACTTAGGCAGGAGCTGGAGTACTAGAGCTCACTCCCATGTGGGTGAGGTAGAACATCAGAGGCAATTAGGGGCTGTGTACCATGTAAGGTCCAACTTGGAGGTCCAGGTGAGGAAGCAGAAGGTGGAGAAGGGATGGGAGAAAAGTCTTTTCTTTTATCCTAGGAGAGTGCTATCCTCTACGCATTGAGATTGGAGCAGTCCACAGCTATATAAAATAGCTCTTATGCTCTCACAGATTGTTCTGAACTAATATTTGATACTTTAATTTTCTTTGCAGACCTTGATATCAAAGTCACTGCACTTTCCCTTTTCATTGGAACTCTGGTGAAATAAGAGGTCTATACCAAATATTGAAGAATTAAGCCTAACAGAATGAAACATTAACATGCTGAACATCCTGTAAACATGATGTTTTAACATGATGTAAACAAGGTGCCATGTCATTCTTCCCACCAAAGGCAAAGAGCCCTCTCTTGTCCAAAACCAGATTATGTTCTTCATCTCTCTAATGGCACTATTAGCAAATTCATATTGGAAGCCAGGACCTTATTTGTGATGCTGCTGCTCCTTTGGGGCTGACATTGAAGCACAGGCACAGTATAAAACTTCAGAAAGAAGGTAAATATCAGATAGTTTTAGCTCAGGATTAGCAGTTAAGACTCTTGAGTGTCATCTGAACATTGATTATTTGTCAGCTAATGCAATTACATTTAATGGAGGGTATTGCTCAGGAGTTACATAGTTTAGCCAGCACATTCGGTTTTTATGCACTGTACCATGTTTGCTGTCACAGTGGAAACATGAGTGACATTTGACACTTGGTTGTGATAATACTTTTCCAAAGCAGCTGCATATCGTAACACAGACAAACCCCCTAAAATGCTTGTTCTGCGCTCCTTGCTCTCAAGTCTTGTTTATGCTGTCCCTGAGAGGCGGGGGCTGCAGAAGAGTGGTGTTGGAGGATGGTATCACACGTTTTGTGCTTGCCAATGAGCTGACACACTTGCTATTGACTGTGACATGTCACTTACATGGAACCATGCAGTGCTACTGCAGCTTGGGGCACAGCATAGGTTGTGCAGCAAATTGCAGTCCATTTTCATCTGTGTGACAGACCCACCAAAGAGTAGCTGGAGTCTGAGTGAGCCCCCAGATTTCAGGTGTTCCACTCTCCTATTAAAAGAAAGGAAGAAAAGAAAGATTTCTTAATCTTAAAAGATGAAAGATAAAGTTCTTTAAAGAAGAAAGTTAAATTTCTTAACCTTAAAAGAAAGGTATCTTGAAATGAAATGGAGAATAATCTTGTCCCTGTCCTTGGGTGAACCCTGATAGTAACAGGGATGACTAGCCTGTCTTCTCACTCTTCTTACTGAAGTTCAAGATTTCCTTTTCAGAAGGGAGTTGGATTGTCAGCTTTGTTCTGCCCAAGGAGCTTGTGCTGATTCCTGCTTCTCATGGCCATAGCATCAGTCATTCCTGTGATATCCTGAGAAAACTCTCCCTACTCAAAAGGACTAATGGCGTAGACTGAAACATTTAATTCTTCAGTGGCACAACTTAGCACCTTCTTCTCTATACCAGAAAAATGCCTCAGAATTTTGGTGATCAGGCAAGCCCTAAAAAACCCTGCAACTGCCGTCAGTTCTGGCTTTGCCGTACCTGGATTTCTGTAGAGTCCCTCATTATCACTTGTAGGCAGAATTGTTCCTGATCCTTAGCAATACTACCCTTGATGGTAGCAATCAGAGATGCCATACTGACTGGATGCTGTGTTATCACAATGATAGCCATAATGTAAATACTCCATCTCACAGAAATGCAAATTTCTGCAAAAATGATTAAGCATCTGAAGTTGGTTTATCCATGAGAAGGCAGTATTTGGCTCAGGCTTGCTTTAGACTGAGTATTGGAAGGGTAGCCTTGACTTCAGCAATACTGAAATCTCCTAAACTGCATTTACATGTTCCAACTTGGAAGGGGCTTCTGAAACTGTGACTCAGTTTTCACTACCAAGGGCTAAGGTCTTCCAAGAATGGCTGCCTTACATAAGGAATTTAAACCCTTTATTTGAAGTTTTTCTTTATTTAAAGAAATAATAAACACAAGCCCTGAGGAGTTCACTTAAGTCTGAGTTTCCAAAACTGTCCCAAGAGTTTTAATTGGAAATATGTAGCGGGTTCCAGTTGGTAATTGGGTTTTGAATCTGAACAATGGATACTGATTTGCTCTGACTGTTACTGGTTGTATAGCCTAAAGTAACAGATTTGAGTTAGAAACCAAAAGAGAGATGAAAGTCCCGAGACAGCTCCTCCCCAGCACACCTTGGAAATCCCAGGGTTCTGCCTTGCCCTATGTGTACAACTGGAAGAAGTATTTCCATTTTAACAGGAAATTAAATGGCACAGTAAAATTAAAAAAAAAAAAAAAAAAAAAAAAGGCAAAACCAAAAAAAAACCAAACAGAAATCTATGAAATATATTTGGGTGTTTATGTGTGTAAGTTCTAGAGAATTTTGGCAATTATATGTACAGTTTTGAAATCCTGAGAAGGATGTCCAGCAGCAGTAAAGTGTATGGATGAACACTGCTGCGGTGCATGCAGATAATTCATATTTTCATACGACTTGATAGTCAGCATGGGAATAATCTCAGACTTTGCTAATGAAAGTGGCTGCACCTGGTTAAGATTCTGCTGGAAGCTTTACTCTGTCAAAAATACTTATGTCTGGGTGCTTCCTACTTTATAAACCTCGCCCGTTTCTCGTGCCCTTAGGCTTAGTTGTGGTGAAAAGCTGAAAATCTTGAGATCGTCACTGTTTTGGCAAAAGCTGTCTCTGCATAAATAGGAATATCTTGGAAGGCTGCTCCTGCATGCAAGCTTATTTGGTTAATTGAAAATGTTTTTGAATCTGATAGCCGAATCATTGTCTTACACTTTGCAAGGTGCAGCTTAAGTTCTGTATATGTTTTATCGGGAAGAGTATGGCCTCACATTTTTATTTTTAACCTCTGCCTGCATTCATCTAGTGGCTACTGTAATGACAGATAAATTGAATGTTGATTCCATGAAACAAAGTTGTCCTTCTGTGAACAGATTCTAAAATCACGTATTTCATCAGTGCAACCTGGTGGAGCGCCATGCGTGCTGTACAAATGAAAATGTGCTCTCCTCAGCTGTCAGTGCAGCATGCTGAAAGATGAGCATATGAAGGCAATTTGAGTGTTGAACCTTCTTTAATTCAACACATCATTTGGTTTCAAAATAGTTAAGTAAATTGTATTAAATAATTGTAAACATTCCAAATAGTCATCCCAAACAAATCATATTTTGCATAATCATAGCTTAGGAACACAATGTTAAAATATAAATCAAGGAAGAATTAAAAAAAATATTTGTTAAACTATGACAGTACCCTTAAAGTTTTTCACATACTTATCCTTAGTAGATACTTGACAAAATTTTTTTTGTTTTTTCAGACACCAAGTAAAAAATTAGAACAGTGTAGGTTAAAAATACTTAATATATTTCAATTGCCACATCCCTTTGAATATTTATTGTTTGAAATTTGAAAGCTGCATGTAGTGTGACTTGCAGTGCAAAAGGCTTTTCATTCCATAAAGTGCCTAGAAATTCGTTATGTGATCAGTTATATAAATAGGCTTATTGTTTAGAAAGTGTCTAAAATGAAGTCTGTCCTTTAGCCATTTCTTTCTCCTATTAAATTTTTAAAGATGCGTATTTCAAAACCAAACAAACCAATTCCAAAGGGGTCTAATTTTCTTCTGTTTCTCCCAAAATATACAGTGTGTTCTAAGAATATAGACTCCAGTCAGTCTAGTGGGGAGCCTTTCATTAGAAAGTGTGCTGTAGCAAAGCATGTATTTTTTTGTTAAGAAACAGTGAATGATATAATAATTGTAAAAGACATCTACAGCCTAACGACAGTTACGTGTTTTTCAAAGGAAAGTTCAAACAATAGTAGAAGAAAGTAAAATCAATAAAAGGACATTGTATGAATATATCTGGTCCATTAGTTACAGGGAAATCTATTCTGTTCAATCTGAAATCACATTCAGCTTATGAGGTGGATAAATAAAAGCGTTAGGTCCCAGTTATGTAGTCCTTTCTCCTTTTGAGCTTAATGGCAACTCCGGATGAAATGGGACATCAGGATTAAAGCCTAAATTAATCATTGTGCAGCACGATTTTCATCACCTTCACTTCCAGATAGGTTATTTCCACCGGGTAAAATTATTGAAGACTGCTTTTATTGTATGCTTAGCTACAGTTCCTGTGTTATGGGGGGGGGGAGGGAAGTCACAAGTGAAGTCTCTCTCAGTTGTGATATGGGAGTGCGCCTGCTCAGTTTTGTACCTGAAAAAGTGGGCTGGAAGTTTGCTTCTTTAACTTCAGTTTTTACTTTCTTCCTCCTGTTAAGAACATTGTGAGGTTTGCACAGAAATGTATTGTGAGATATTGCATGCCTGTGGTTCCCCCAAACCCCAAAGTGTACTGGGGACAACTGATTTCTGCGCTAGAATGTCTGATCCCTGTGTGCCAATTGTTGGCTTATTAAGGTCAATGATAGCACTTATTCTGTACTTTTATTGACTTGGATCATGTGATAGAAGTGATTGATTTAAGTACAGGATTGCTAATTTTCCATTGTAGCCATTTCTTCTATGGAGCCAGGTTTTACATTACCAGGAGTTATTTATACTGTATTTAAAAGCAGTTCATTTTTTTTCTTTTACAGGTAGCAGTGCCATTGTGTACATTCAGAATTACATATTTAACTTGTGGAAGAGTGTTTTTGCCAATGTTAGATGTACCCTTTGTTCCCAGAGATCTTTGGATAGGCTGAGATTTCGAATAGCAGATAATAACATGCAGTGCGTATTATTGATGTTGTCTTAATTGTCTTATTGACAACTCACTTTCACTTGAAGAGGACTAATAATATCAGACGTTTTATGAGATTGCATATATTTTCATGACTGGAAGCCATAGCTACAAAATGATTTAAAAACCACACAGCTATCACTCATTAAAACACACAGAATTTTTGAAATGCACATTTGTGTCCACATTCTGTATCGTCACTGTTTGCTTCTGTTATTCCAGTCTCCTCACTCCTAATTTTCCTTTACTAGTCCCTAATTAAACCATGCATTGATATTTAATGTGGAATTGGCTCCAAAGCAAAGACCCATGCACCAGCACCATTACCTGAAAAAAACCCAGCTTACAGGAGTAGATAATTATAAGCCTGGAAGACATGAGAAGATGCTCATATAAAGGGAAAATACAAGCTATTTGCCTCTCCAGTAGAAGGAGGGAGTGTAGAAGAGAGCATAGATTATGTGCAGCTTAAAATGACAAAAAACTAGTTATGAATATACTAATTGTGATATTTGTTTCTGGTAAAGTAGCTTCATTAAGATGTTGGAATAGTTTAGTTACTGTTGGTCACTTCCAAAGACCTGTGAATTAACTTGTGACTTTGCTAAAATTTGAAATCAATAAAAATAAAACTACAGTATGTATCAGGATGAGCTGACAGATGCAGACAACTATTAAGGAGAATGATTGTAGCCTGAAGTATTCTATGTAGGAATGATCCAAACATATTTTAGATTTCTCCTTTAGAAAATCTGTAGTTTGGACATGTGGGTCTCTTCATGTGTCTGTCAGGGTTAAAGGACCAGTTGCTGACGTTACTCCTGTCAGCGCTGTCTTCTGGGTGCTGTTTTCCCTGTTGCTCACAAGGACTCCATTGGGTACTGTTTGTTTCTTGTGCTGTCTGAAACGGGAACCCGTGTGGTCCTGTATTGCTGTGAAACGTGTAAAGAGAGGATTTAATGTAAACTTTGCACATCCTTTCCAGCCCTCCTTTGGCTAATGTTAGCTGTGGTGGATTTGCTTATGGCTATGCAAAAGAAGGTGTTTTCAGGTTGACTTTCTCCTCCTTCTAGTGTAGTAACCTGTTATCTTAGAGGAACTTGGGTTTCCACCCAGGAGGTGAATAAATCAGATCTGTTCATTGATACCTTACCGTTTTCTTTCAGGTGTTTTGTTTTTTTGTTTTTTTTCTGAGACACTGAACTGATGGTGAAGAACTATAAATATATTCAGCAAAACGCTTTTTTAAAACTGGCCAATTTTTGTACCTGTCTCCCAGCTCCCTTCAACCTGTATTACATTGCTTTTCCAATTAAGAATTGTCATGCATCTTGAGGCCAAAGAACTTGTAATTGTCTTTCCTAAATGGGCCTCTGTGATCAAGTGTTTTTTTTAAGGGTTTTAGTGGCCTTCTAAATTTTTGCCACATTTATACAACTTCAATTTCACCTTAATAAATCAGGACAAGATCTGACTGATATTTCTGTAAGTAGGCGAACAAAGAAGTTTTATATTGTATGTAAAAATATAGTATTCAATTCCTTCTATGTGCCAAAGTTCCTTTTTAGATAAATAGATTTGGGGGCAGATTCTGCCTGGTAGAATGTCCTACTGTTGCCAAACACTTGTACCATCTGGCTCTAAAGCACCTGAATCCAAAGTTTTCATCACTGATCTTTAGCTTCTTGAACTACATTTTTTCCTGCCTTTTCCCACTCTCCCTCCCTCCCACCCCCCCGAAGAGCAGCTGATAAGGGGAAGAGGGAATGGTGAAGGTGCCCTGTGAACCATGGTTCTGGGTGCATGGCTCCTACAGAGCTAGTTTCCAGTAAGCAGTGGTGTTGAATAGCTCAGAAGTGACCTCTGCATACTATTATCCTGCATTGCCAGTGTGTGGATTGGTCATATCTAAGGATCTTGTGCTTGATTTCTAAAATAGATCAAGTAGTGTATGCCTGGAGCAAAAGGTGTCCATCTGTGAAATATGAGCTTGAATGACTGTCATACCAGAAAATAAAAGGATGACACCTAAAAATTAAATTTGTTGATAAAGCACTGGACAAAGCTTCCTTCCTGGTTCTTTTTCTGATTTTCAAGGTGACCTTGGGAAATTCATCAGAAGGTGACTTTTACAGGTGCTCAACACCTTTTGCTACTAATGAGTGTTGTGGGTGCAACAGGGGCACTTAACACCTCTGAAGCTCAGGCAGTGTTTGCATCCCTGTCTGCCAAGTGGGTAAAAAGATTTTTACAAACATTAAGAAACATTATGATATTTAGATTAAAAGTATATGAAGACACATTTGTTTTAATAATTTGCTTTAAAAAAAAAAAAAAAAACAGCAAAGCAAACTCAAGAGGTCCTGGTCTTTCTGAATGAGTGTAGTTGGAGCGTCTTGCTGTTATGTTTACAGGGTGGTGGCTTTGGCTGTTGTGGAAGAAATGCCGTTGCACCAGACCAGTAGCCCAGCTTGCCCATCTTCTGCCTGATGCTGGCAGCAAGAGGAACAGGTTAGGGAGGCCTAGTGAGCCCAGATGCTTTTGGTGGTCCGTTTCCCATTATGGGTACAGTATCCTTGTCCCCATAGTATCGTAGGGATGTTGAAGGGTACTTCCTAATCCTCATAGTATGCATCTGTGGATCTTCAGGCTATAAATCTGTCCCGTCTGTAGTTTGTCTCCCTCACCTCCTGTGGCAGCATGGTCCAAAGCTTACTAATGTCTGTGAAAAAAGCATTTTTCTTCTTCTTGTGGAGGAGCCCCTCTACCTCCTTCATCATTTTATTTGACCTTTTTAGTACCTCTACATTTGTTACATTCTTTTGGAAAGATGAGGCTAGAACATCACACAGTATTCTAGTCAGGGATGCACCAAGGCTTTCTCCTGTGGCAGAAGGATACCGTCCATCTTGTTCTCAGTACCCTTTCAGATGATGACTAAGGCTGTGTTTACTTTTTAGTATGTTACTGAGCTGATGATTTCAGAGCACTGTCAGTTCCGAGATCTCTTTTCTGTGCCTCCAAGCCATTTCCAAATTCAGTGGTGGTGTATGTTCAGATTGCTTTCCCCAGATGTTAAAACTTAACATTTTTCTGTGTTGATATTTATCTGTCACATTTTTGCTCGCTCACTCTGGCTGGGTCTAAGCACAGATTCTTTACCCCAAGTCTACCCTTCAGCCACAGTCTTGTCTTTGAACAGAATGGATCAACCAATTTCCCTAACCAAAGCAGTTTTTCTTGACCCTTTGGGAGGCTGTTTCAGTTTCAACCACATAGCTCACAAAACCTGTGCAGCAGTTTCTTCTTTGATACTATCCTCCAGAGATTTGCAGATAGGTTCTGTGTTTGATCTTGGTCACTGGTTAAATACTGTGATTGTGGAAAAGCTGGCCTAGGCCGTTAGAGCAAGCTTTACTTTTTTGATGTACAGATCAGCCATGGAAAACAACTTTCCATTATGTAGTACTTCTAGAGAGATATACTTGAGGTTTCCTGTGTGGTTGGTTTGATGCAGGAGTCCCCTCGTGAAATGTGTCAGCTGTTAAGCAAGAGGTCCGCTCTGAATTGCTGTAATAGTTTTTCCTTGTCTAGTCTTAGAAAATACGCATTCTAACAGGAATGAAACTTCATGGTACCTTCAAATGCCATAATAGGGTTGAGTGGTCTCTGCCTGTTTCTTTGTCCTTTAGGAGAACTCTGGTTCCCCATTGGCAACTATTTGATTCGTAAGCAGTTGCTTCAGGTAAACAGAGAGTTGCCTTGTTGTTTGCATGGGACTTAAAATTCTGATAGGCACAGCTGCTGGAAAAATGAAGTCTTGTAAAGAGCACATTAGGCAGTTGGATAGGAGCAGTTAAGTGTGGTTTTTGCTCCAGTGGTGAACTTTGATATTTCTGTATCTGAGTTGCTTAAAGCCTCAAGAGTTGCTCTAACCCATTGACAAAAAAGCGCACTTGCAGTATTCCCCATGCTAGGAGGTAATGAGAAGGTAGAGTCAATACTACCTGCCCGGACCAGTGAAGCACAACTTGCTCTAGTTACATCACCTGCTATTTGTGAATTGTTACCTCGGTTGACATGTACCAGAGAACTAGCACCCTCCAGCACTGAAGCCTTTAGTGCCTATAAGTTGGCTAAAAAGACTAAATGCTCTAGTTATAGCTGTTACAGTTGTATCTTGGAAGCTAATGAACAGTGGGTTAAGCTTGTGTATATGTAACAGATCTTAGGCTGAGGCCTTTTTTCTCCCTTCAAACCCATTTTCTGGTTGGTTTGTGTTGCAGATGTAGCTCAAAGAAATTAGTAAAGGTCTGTTGGTTAAGGTAAATCAAAATTAAATGCTTATGATGTTCTGGGTGAAACCAGTCCATATTGACTCCTGAAAGTAAATCATCTTGTGCAGTTCCATTCGTATTTCCTATATGTGTCACTTTGGTCTGGTTAATGTTTGTTGAAATTTTAGATATTAAAAATTAAGAAAACTGGTAAAAAGAATGCACGATGCTTTCAAAATTGTTGTGGATCAAGAGCTGTTTTAAGTGCTCTTTTTCTGTTGTTTATCTACACATCCTCTTTCAAGATGTCCTTTTCTTCTCCAGACTAGGACATCTGGGCTTGTGCTTCCTTAAAACAAGATTGTTGGTGGAGGAGTCTGTCTCTCCTTGTCTAAATTGAACTGAAGTTGCAAGGCTTATGTAGCATCTGCAAAATCATCGGCAGCCCTCTAAAATTATCACCAGTATGGTCAGGCCACTGTGAAAGGCAGTGTAAGGTATATTTATAAGAGTAGTGTCTTTATTATTATCTCAAGGAGAAGTCTCACAACCAAATTCTTAAATCAGCTGGTCTGACATAGTGGAAATCAAGGATTTTAGTCCAAGAGCTGTGTTTGTATCACTTGATGGTTGAGAGAACTGATTGACTGATTTAAAGATAGCTTATCATTGCAGCTTCTGCTGCCTTCTGGGTTTTTGGTAGCACTCCAGAGATCTGACTTCATCCCCACATAGGGACCAAGGTTGAAAGCTGAAGAAAGAAAGTTTAGAGTTCATTTGTGGGGATGAAGGAATGGCAAAGGGTGGGAAGATGGCATGAGTTTCTCTGGAGGGTTAAGCCAGTAATATGCATGATGTTGTGGGGTAGCAGTACTTGGTTGGCACAGAGACTGTAAGGTTCAACCTTAGTTTGAGAAATCAGAAGTTACCCACTCTGAACATTCCTGCCATAATTAAAAGTGTCAGACTGTGACCTTTAGTATTCTAAGAAAAGGAAAAATTGTTACCTTAAGGAATTTCCCATACCTTGAACCAGAACAGAATTCACAGCTATGTTCTGGAATTATCTTGGTCCTTGGGGACAGAAAACTTCCTCGAAATTTACTGCTCTGGGAAGCTGCTTCTTTTGCAGCTTTAGTGGTTGTTTCCACGGTTAGACAAATTGGTGACCTTTTGGAGAGCATCATGTTATCAAACAGACCAATCAACTCTTCAGCAAATGTATAAGATTCATCTTCATCTAAGTATCTGTGTAGAATGAAATTGAATGCATGTCTAATACATAGTTTTTGCATTGCATTTGCCAAATACAACATTTATTTGGTGTGTCTGATCCTTGGAAGAAAAATCCTTGGAGACATAGGACTTGATTTCTTGAGCGCAGCTATTGTTGCGCTTTATAATGAAAAGTAAGTGCTTGGCCCTTCTGGGAATCAAAATATGGATATTTCAAAATTAGCCTCCAAAATTTTGAGCATTCCAATATAAATGTTTAAAGTATTAAAATTGAGACTATCCAGAGTAGAAAGCAAGGGTCCCCAGTGTTAAAGTGCACACATACACATGCACATGCATATGCACAAAATTAATATAAGGGATTAAAATTCAGCTCTGATAAAATTGGAAAATGTGCGCTGTAGAAGGTAGGGTAGCATGTCTTCAAAGGTTGATTAGTGCTTAAGGTGACAGAAAATTAATGCACACAAATGACAGTTGTTCCTGAGAGAGTTGCATCAGATGCAACTGAAAAGTCTCCTTTCCTTGAATCCCAGTTAAGTTGAGAAAGTTGCTATAAACATTTGATAGAAAAAGATGGACAATTGCCCCAGGTAGGCCTGAGGTTTGACCTCTGCTGCTGTTGGTTGCAAGGAGCCATTTTTCACAGTGCCTGTTTGATTTAATTTCTTTGCAGGATGGCACTGGACCAGACCAATCTGTGATTCCTTTGTCTTGCAACCTTTTTGCTCCATTGGTAGGTCTGGGGAGATTAGGAATGCAGGACACAACATCACTATGTACGAAGTTTGTATCAAATAAAAGGATTCAATTTTCTGCCAAGTTGGGGTTTAACCTCTCCAAGATCCTGAGTTGTGCATAATTAATGTATTTTCAATATCTTTCAGCATTTGACTTTCAGAATTCTCTCTCAGAATTAATCTTAAAGATGTTTCAGTATTCTGCCTTCAGGAAGACAACTTGCTTTTAGCTCATGCTATAATTTTTGGTTTCAGTTTTTGTATGTCATGTATCACTCTGATTAAATGTCTCTTTCTTGCAGAAGGCTATTCTCATAGGAAAAAAAATCAAGCTATTATCTAACAAATGTGTGGCAGTTAGTGCTGGTATGGGCTAGTATATTTTTTAATGGCAGCAATCTCTTCCATTTTGTTGTGTGTGAACAAAACCTCTTGCCTGCTTTATATCATCAAAGAGCCTGTCCAGATTTGGCGGTTTTAGTTTGGGTAACATTATGATGGACGAGTTGACAGTTCATTAAACCAAAGATTTTTTCCATCCACAATAGTCTGTCTTCTGTATATTTACTATTATTAAAGCCTGCACAATAGCATCTGTAAATAAGACATGCTTTTCGTCTCCACTAGCATCGACGACTGATGGTGGATGCCTACTAACAGAAATAAAGCTCAAGTCCTGCTGAGCTAACTTTTAATTCAACAACACAGTGTGTATAAGTGCACTAGTGCCATTGTGAAAGAATGGCTTTCTTCCGTTAAAGCAATATTATTGCCCCTGATACTCTTGCCTGTCAAATATACTAACATACAAAACATTGTTCATCTTCGTAACAGTTCGGAACCAACTGGTAGTAACTACTAGGTATGACCTGTGTGGTTTTACATGCAGTAGCTAACTTCCTAGCTTGTTGAGCCACTGTGATGTTTGGGATATGCATTCTTTGAAGATTACTTCTAAGGAAAGGCATCCAAATCCTTAATTCGAGATTCTGTCTATTCCTGTGGTGTTTACATTCCGGTATGGCAGAAGATCACTGAAAAAAGAAAAGATGAAAATGCACTTAAAAAAGGGTTTCTCAAAACAGGTCTCCTTCAAAGCATCGTGGTCCTCCACCTCCTCCCCTCTTGCAAAGACTGGGATTAATGTTTTGTGCAGGAAAGAATATACATTAGGAAGCAACGTAGCAGTTTGCCACAGTGCTGTTAGTGAGGGAGCCATCCGTGATGAAGCACGTTAGAGAGCCTTCCACTGCTGGAGCTCTGTCATTTTATATTAACGCAGCTGCAAAGTTACTTGCTTCTGTTTTTCTGTGTGTTATCTTGGTACTATTGTTTTTACTTGCTACTTAAAAACTACAGCCTCATCATCTTCCAGTGTGCTTGCCTTTTTATTTTTTTGTTAGTTTCAACTGTATAATAAAAGGATCAAATATTTAAAATTGCTTGCATGTTACTTTATTAAATGCATTTGTAGGAGAATGGGAATACTTACTGTGCGGCTTTCTTGTAGCACTGAATCTTCCAATTGTTTAGTTTTGAATTCACTCTACTTAAAATATGCAGCATATTTTTTATTTATTTTGTGTGAATATGGCGTTCATTAAAGGGACTAATAACAAAGGCTAAAGCTTGGCACAGCGGGGCTGTTATACAAGCTTTCCCGCACACAGCCTTGCCAGTGCCCCTCCATCCTGACCTGCGGTAATACTCTGGTTATTCTAGTACGGGGCTTTGCTGAACTGCGCCTGCAAACTGTGTCAGATCATGGGTGTGTGAGCCTGGTGATAGAAACAAATGAGATATTTAAACCAGCTCCTACTTCTGACAGTATTGTAAGTCACAGGTATGCTTATAAACAATTTGGGCAAGTAATTTCTTAATAAACCCAGGACAGTGGCTGTAACAGTGGCAGTAAAAGGAAACTGATGGACAAATTCAAGCTAAACCAAGCTCCTGTGTTTGTAAGGCAAGGTAATGATTTAGAAAATCTGTGTGCTGGTTCAATTATTGTTCACTTTAAGAAATTTTGAACACACCTCTGGTGTGAATGGGATTCTCTGCCTTTATATGTTTCTAGCAAGTATTTAAAGGATGCAGAAGAACGTTTTTTTGTTTTGGATTATAATGTGTCTGAAAAGATGGCATGAGACACTCAATGATCGTTGTGAGGTTTTTGTGGGGCTTTTTTTTGGCTTTTTTTTTTTTTTTTAGGAGTGTTAATAATTTAAGGTAACTTTAGTGAGTATTTAGTGAATGATCAGCAACATGTGGTATGTAAACTCTGGTAGGGTGTGGTGATTTAAATGCAGACAATGCAAATAAGCATTCCAGCAAGCAAAACAGATTCACCTCCATTTATGCAAATAAAAAATCCCAGCAAAACATTAATTTTAAGAATAAAAATAGCATTTCTGCTGCCCGAGTACCTATGTAACACTGCTTCTGTTCTTTAAAAACAGTTTTATGAAGGAACAGTTGAACCAAAATTGAAAAAAGGGGGCATGTAGCCTTTCAGGCTACGATGATTAGTATTAAGATGAGTTGCACTTTAGCTAGGCTGAAACTTGTTCGTAACAGAATGTTAAATACTTACTGAAAAGAAAGATTATGTCTATCTAGTTACACCATTCCTTGATATATGCACCATGTCAGAGTGCCATTGTCTCCTGGGTAAAGACTGAGAGTTCAAATACCCACTATCTCTCCCCTGGTGCTCCAAATGCTCTGCTTTGAAGTTTTTATAATCCATCTGTCATCTTCTAGCAGGGAGGGCACATGTTCTGTACCACTCAATTATAGAATTCTCTTTCACCAGCTACAATGAGACAGGAAAGAATGTTATGGGTGGTTGAGAGAAACTGTCAGATATACTAAATTCCTGGGATTCATATGGATGATGTTATTCCAGTGTTGGAACACAGCATGTGTTATTGTTAAAATGCATTAGGATACATCTTGTATTGTACGGCTTAAGCATTTTGATATTCATATAGTTTTGTTAATATTCGATTTTTATTTAAAAAATGGAAGCAGCCAAACAGTCTGAGGTTTGATCATTTCATTTGTTTCAGGCAGTAAAAAGTGACCAAATACACATATATTTGGGAATATCAGAAATTATCACTGTTCCTGTAACAACAGTGAAATGGAAAAATTTCATTGTTTTGGTGTGAGAGCTGTGCAACTGTGGAAGTGTTTATAGACCGGTAATATTTGCCATACCAATTGTTTGTATTATGATATGAACTGAAGGCCTGAAAATTATATGTGCTACCATCTGGTGAAAACAGGAGTAGCATTTCATTATGTGGTGCGTATAAACAATAGCAGCAGTGTACACTGTATTCTGAAAATATAGTTAATATTTTGCTTAAAGAAATCTACCTTATAGGGACCTAGCCAATTTGACAGCACACTGGCTTTTCATGTGCTTAGTCTCTGGGGTGATTTAATTTGTTGTCTTACGTGAAATGAGTTTGATGATCTCAGCTAAGTCTCTAGTGGATATTAATTCACGTGTATGACATCCCACATAGTTTTGCAGAGGCTGGCATGATTTTAAAATGGTATGTTTTGCTCGGAATAGGGTCAGTATATGTTGTGACTAAAATTATTGGAATACGTAGGTATTCAGGGCAGCTTTATGGTACCAGTACCTGCAAATGTTTTTTTACACAAATGCATGGTCTGGCACAAGTCAAGCAGCAACCCTCAAACTCAGTTTTAAATATGCACTTTTATGGGATCCCTTTAAAGTTCCTGAAGTGGACAAGTGGCTGTTGGAGTCTCCAGATGGTACAGACCCCTTTGTAAGCGGAAATCCAACTCTCACAACCTTGTTCTGAGCAGACAGCAAGGCAACCTCTTGCTCAGACCGTATCTGCAGTACTAATACATCCTCCTCTTCCAAACAGATGGGAATCCTGCCATTTCTGGAGCCTGGCAAGTGCTTTCAAATAAAACTTACTCTCATGGCTTGCTATTTTGCAGCCTGTTGATTGGATCCTCCCTACTGAAGTGAGGGCTGGGGACAGAGGAAGGAATGATATCCTTCAGGTGAAGGAGATAAAGGGATCATCCTGTGTCTGAATTCTGGTAGTCTGATCCCCAGATGTGTTTGGGCTATTAACAGAAGGCCATATCTGTGTTCATCTGAGCTGGGTTGGTTATAACAAAAGTTAAAATAACTCTTAAAATCTCCAAGGGAGATATTGAATAAATTGGAGGCAGTATGATCAAAGGTGAGATGGTTCTTCACCATGTGGGACCAGGACACTAGTCAGAAGCAGTTTTGAAGGCACTGACTTGATTCCTGCTCCTCATTTGTGTTACATTTATCCACTTGGAGCTGGCTAGTGTTAGTGTCTAACTCTTTTCCACTAGCTGATATCGCCAGATTCCTGGTGCTGTATGCAAATGGGAAATATTTAGGATTAGACTCTCCTTAGCCACTGTTCCTTTCAGTGGATCTGCCCACTGGTGTCCCAAGGGCAGGTGGTCATGAAGCATCCCTGAAAACAGGGATGTGAATTGCAGTACTTGGTGACACAGCTGTACTTTGAAAGGTGAAACCATCCCATAATGAGGTTTTTGCATAAAGGTGGCCTGTGTTGCATTACCTGTTGCACTGGCTGCTGCAGCTGAGCTCTCATGACCTGTGCTCATGTGGCTGCTCTGGCTGCAGGTGGGAACCACCCACCTGTACCAAGTGGTCTGTAGTTTCCAACGCATTTTAGCTTTAAAATTTCCAGATTATTATGAATTTTTCCCTTGGATCCTTCAGTATTTACTTATCTGTTACTCCCATTAGCCTTGAGTTAGCTGAAACTTAACTCTGATTTTGTTCATAATGCTGAGGCTGGACACGCCAAATGAGGAGTTGGAAGCTCACTTCTGGTTTTAATCATATCTCTTAGAAGGCACCATAAATTTTCTCACTGTATGTATATAACAGCCAACAGAAGTTTTGGAAAAACGTTTCTACTAACTGCAGATTTGTTTCTTTATACACTTTACCTTTAATATGCTTATCTAACCTACATATGGACCAGGAAATATTCCATTAATTCCATACTATGGTGTTTTATTCACACTCAGAAGTATTTTTTTAAAAATTCAAAATACAGTTTTTAATGTTTTGCTTACTCTGTTTGTTCTTTTCTTCCCCTTGCCTAGCTCTTCTTGCTTATCTTTCATTATTTCTCTTTAGCAACTTTTTTTTTTTTCTAATTTCTTTCTCTTCTTACTTTCTCCTTCTATCTTACAGGTATACATTAACTATAGAAGCCCCAGTTGGAAGATTATCAGTGAAGAACAGAGATTTTTAGGTCCTAGCAGAAACTTCATCACACTGAAAATAAAAATAAAAAATAAGTGAAGGTTGAAGTTTTCAGGACCTAGTGAAACCTGGACGAGTGTGAACAGGGCTTTCATTTACCCTCTGACTTCCACTGGGTCTTCTAACCTGCGCTCTGAGGGCTTCCACTGCCTGCTGCTGTGTCACAATTCTGTGCAGAGGGCAATGAATGGAAGTAGCCACACAGTTGTTGCTAGTTGGTATGTTACAATGTCAGCAAACCTTGAATTAGGGTTTGGACGTAAACATTTCATGCAGATTTGTGTTTATTTAAGCCTGGCTGTGTAAAACCAAAACAAAGAAAAAGCCCAACCACCACCACCACCACCAAAAAAAAAACCCCAAACAAAACAACAGCAAAAAAAAAAAAAAACAAAAAACCAACAAAAGAAAAAAAACCCACCCTAAAGCAAACCAAACCAACCAAACCCCAAACATCCCTCTCAATTTTTTTGTACATATATTAAGCGATGATTGTAATGATACTTTTCACCCTTACTGAAGCAAACGAAAAAATATTTATTCACTGGAATTTTCTGGCCATAGCTATCTTAATCAGCACTGCAAAATTGTCTTTGCCCAAGCAATTAATATTTTTGATGGGCAAGTAAAATATGTGGCTTTCTTGCAGTTTATACATCCTCCTCATGGTAAATAATGCCAAATAGATTTAGTATCTGGACAGATAAATTTTTCATTATCATTTGGAAGCCCGATTTAAAATATATTACTTTGAGAAATACAACATTGAGATTTTAACCAGCTGTATTGTGCTACAGCTCATTGTTCTGTTGCAGGGATAATGCATTAATGTTTATTGAGTCCTTTATAAATTTATATGTGTAATAGAGTCATAGTTTCCTTTGTGATCTTGTTTTATTAAGCTGGAAATTTAAAAAGATGTGAATTTTAAAACTACTGATCATTAGGTAGCATGTTGCAGTTTGGAAAATACTTTTTGTTGTTTTTTAGCTTAGCATTTTTTACTGTCCTTTCTGTATTTTCCATGAGATTAAGGTCATATTTTTTATGCATGTTGAAAAATATTCACTTATCAGTATGGGTGCAACTGTAAACAAGTGATAAAGTGACAACATTTACAACAGCAAAACTGACAGCATTTGCTTTAATTTTCTGCCATTTTTGTAATTATATCAATCAAGACCAAAACTAAAATGATATTTTAGCATGCTGTAAGAAATGAGGAATTCAGATCTTAAAAGACCATTACAATTAGCTTTGAAACATTCACCATTTTAACATAATTGTTTCATATAGCTTATACGTCTTCATTTACAGGCAAATATTCTGTTGATCTTTTATAAACAAAGTAGCACCCATCTGCTTCTTGAGACACTCCTGGCGCCTATTCATTGCAAAAATAATACATGTCCTAATGACTTCCACATATTTTGAAATCTCCCTTTTGAAATTGGTCTTGGCAGATTATTTGCAGGTACTTGAGTTGCATCTGTTTGCAATTTTGCAAATGCGGAAGACTTTAATGTTGAGCACTGCAAGAGGGCTATTTTAATCCTCAGATAACATAGGCTGTCATCAAAAGCCACATTTATCTTTTCGAAGGTGGGGCAAATGTTTAATGTTAAAAGACAGTAAAAGGTCAAGGTCAAGGATGAGGTCTGAATATTTTCCTTTCATAAAATTGTGTCTTTTTGTCATTTACTTCTTGCATTTCTTTCATTTAAGTTTCAGCTTAGCTTCCCATTGCCAAGAGGATGTTTTGCTGATAAAAATGAAAGATCAGGAAGAGAGTAAATCTGAAATAATTGTGAACTTCGGTCTGTTGTACTTATTATTACCATGTGGTTAGCAGCTGACCAACTTAAGCCGTTTTTATTTTCACTACAAAACTGAAGCAGCATTGTCCTAGAAAAGTACAACTTTTCTTTTATTCAACCACTAGACTATGTTAAAATGGAGTTAAGGGTCTCCCTTCATCTCACAGAAGCAAGGAGGTAAGGTTGAAATGACATCCTTAATGTACCTCATTGGGCCTTGTTATTGCAGCACATATGGTATGCTATGAAGGATTACCAATTGTTAGAGGACCCCTGCAAGAGTTGGGCACGGTGGGGGTGAGTTAAGGATGACGTTTCAGCTTTAATTCCTCTCTTGTTTTCCCTGTTACCATTTGACTGCTAACGTTTCTTTTTTTTTTTCTTTTTTTTTTTAGTCTCAATTTTGTCTCCTGAAAGTTAAAATGTCCCTTTTCCTGCATTAGAAGGATCAGTGTTTTAATACAGAGGGAATTGGAGACCAAAAGCTTTTGAGAAATGGTTATTTCTAGGCAGCTACTTTCTGTTCATGTTGTTGTGCAGTGAGAATAGCTGGAAACCCGAAAATGTGCCAAGGCTTGAAACACCATGAGGTTTAGTATGAAAGAGGACTGAATGAATGTTTTGTGCATTACATGTTATTTTCATGTTCCTTGATTAGCTCTGTGGTTATAAGAGGACCGTGTGCTTAACTGTGAGCTTTCACTCAAGTACCTTAAAGTTTGCTGCACTTACAAAGTTTGACAAAATGGTTGGGAGACAGTGATTTAAGAAGGTTTCCTACTGAGCAGCAGCCGCCTCTAAGGTGGAACAATAAAGCTATTTTTACAGCTTCTAGCAGTACAGGACAGAAATAAATACATCGACCAGACAAAATGGCTGTGAGAACTGAGGTGGTGGGATGGTAGTATTTAAGACAGCATTTGACCAGGGGTTACAACTTCAAAAGTGCCTCCGGGAGCTATGTGCCTGTGGCTTACATCTTCTGAAGTGTGCAGCCTTTTGGGGTTTTAGGTGCTTGATCTCCATTTTAGTGGGATTTAGGTGCTTGAATAAGGGTCAAGGGCTTCTGGTGCCATGTTCATTTTTTAAAAGGACATTACGCACATCTCTCTGAATGTTTCACAGGGTGGTAAATTTAATATAATCAGAGCGCTGTGCACTACTGACAGATGTTTACTGTGGCCAACCAGAATTTTGCTTTTCAGTCTTAAATGAAAATTCATCTTACAGATCAGTCTTGTTTCTCCCTATTATCTTGGCACACTGATTCAGTGCTGTCTTCTAGGATGTAGTGCCACCTCCTCTATCAGCATGCCGCCTCCTCATTATCATTTAATTATTTATTGTTTCTATTGTAGAACACTTGGGCCTACTCAGTGAACAGCTGTCTATGCTGGGGTGGAGCTGAATATTTGGGGAATGAGTAAGTAGAAGTAGTTGCAGTAGCAGTTAGGATGGAGAAGTTGAGTCTTGGCTGCTTAAAAGGAAGATATTGTTTCTTCAAATATGGTACAGGAAAAGTGGCAGGTTTAGGGGTTGGTTTCTCTGCAGACAGAATAAGGAGCCACACTGAAGGTGCCAAGGAAATGGTATTACTGATTAACACTGGTAAAGAAAATTGAGAATGGCAGGAGATTGAAAGGAAAGACACGTAGTTCAGTTTTATCTGTTCAAGTTTAAACTGGCAGAAACATAATTAGAAGAGGTGGTCTCAGGTGCAAGCAGATGTGCAAGGCTGAGATAGGAGAGTAGTGTAGGGGGTAGATGTGGATGTCGTAGACACAAACTTGTAAGAAGGCATGTGAGCAAATAAACAGATCACCTAGACAGAGAGGAGTGAAGGAGAGAAGGGTGAAACAGTTGTGTGGGGCTGCACAGAAAATTAGAGATGGTAGAAGAGTGTTGTGGAAAATAAGGTACTTCTAGGAACAACTTAACAACAACTATAAAAAAACAGATTCTCAGAGCAATGAAGTGATCATGGCTGCTCTCCTGCTGAGGCATACTTTTGTTGTTAGATCAGTTTGTTAGATCTGGTGGGACAGCAGTACAAAGTGGGTATCTTGTCAGGAGCAATTGTCATGTTATTGTTCATATGCTTTAAAAAATGTATTGTGCAGTTACTGCAGCCAATTTTCAAATAATAACTTAGCTATTATCCTTACTTTTAAAGACTCAGAATATAGTCCACATTATGGATTTGTGTTTTGCAAAGCCAGCAACCTGTCACTAAATGTTATATACTTGTGCAGTCCAATATATGCATATAACCATGTTAGATGAGGTTTTTTATATCAAAGTTGTCTTATCCTTACCTTGCTTATCATCTTTCCTCTAATCAATTCCCTTTTGTTTTCTCAGCTAAAAAAAATCTCTATAATCCTTTCTCAGGGATTTTCAAGAGAGGGTAAGTGAATGGTCCACCTACATCCTGGTGCATTTGCAGTGGCAAGACAAAGAAGTTACTGGTCCTTATTCAGTGCTTTTTAAACAGGTTTGTGCTGCTTGCTTTCTGTTCAGCTGTTCCTGCAGGCAAGAAGATAGTGCCTGTCTGGTCTCTGAGACATGTTTTTTTGTTGGAAGTCAGCATAGGGTGATGTTCTCCTGGGAATTTGAGGCCATGTGAATGCACAGGGTCACTGCAATGATTTTCACTTCCTTTTGCTGTTGCTCCAACTGAATATATCTAATCATTCTACTTAAGAAGCAAGTCCTCTCCTCTTGTTGCTGCCTCATTTTTATTGTCTTTAGAGGCATATTGATGTTCACTTGCCCAGTATCTTTACAGCTACTAATGAAAAAATACCTATGTTAACAGCATAGACACAAGTGCACCTTGGGATGAATGTATTATTTATAAAGACTTACCATCACACCCCTCACAGTTACATTTTATGCTGCTTGTGGGTGTACTCCTGTGTCTTGTTGGCAATGCAATTAGTTGCACTGTGGGAGATTCCCAGGTTCAAAGCCAGGCATGTAAAATCTATTTCACCCCTTTTTAATATGTGGGTCTTTTTTGTAAACGGAAAGAAGAAAACCCAAATCATGTCACCCCTTCACAAACAAAGCAGAATAGCACTGTTTGTGAAAATCTTACAAAGTCTGATCCAGCCTCTACGGCTGCTTTTATATGTTACAGCTCAGCATAGTTGTGCTAGGCCGGTACTGCTCTGCAGGTGGAAGTGTGAGGGCCATTGAACACTTTAAGTTTTTCCAGTGGATCACAATTACAGAAACATCTGTGCTAAACAACTTTGTGCAGATGCACTGTGAAAATTCAGTGTTCAATAGCCCTCAACATTTCTAATTTCTTACTTGTGGTGGTGTAGTTTAGAAGTTGCACATTGGGTTGCAGTATAAAGCATATTGGAAACATTTGCGAAGGGCCTTTTTAGAATGCTTATGCTTCAGTGAAAGTACTCCCAAGCGCTTTTGTTTCTTTATTTAGACTTATTCCATTTAAAAATGGACAAAATGCATGCTAAGGATGCTGTTGATGTAATGCTGCGTGGCAGTGCAGAGGTCTGGTATGCTGGCTTGAAAAAAACCCTAAAATCAAAATTATTTGGAAATCAGTATATTAGAGACAGGAGGGAAACTTGGAAAAGCTGAGTTTTAAAACTATTGAATGCTACAGTGAGATCATACAATTTGAAAAGTCGAATGCATATGCTTCCTCAGGAAATACACTCCTTACCTTCCATCCTCTTTCATCTAGGTGCTCTCTATATTACAACAGCAGGCATGAACTAAAATCTTGAGGAATGTGGGAGTAATTCTATGAATACTTTGGATGGTTTCTGGCTTAACTTCCATAAAACAACTAAAAGGTATAAATGCACTTAGCATTTTGCTGCTTCTTTTTATGAGGCTGATTTTATCTTTAGCATGATCCATGAAAATGCTTTAAACAGATCTTGATTTCAATTTCAATGGTGTCTGCAATGCAGGCATGATTTGCTAGAATCTTTTTCTATGAGACATCCACTGAGGGACTTTTAAGACTTTTCTCCTTCATCAGGATATCTATGAAATTGTCTGGACTGGTGTTAATTATATATTTCAAATTTAAGCCTAGTCTGTTGGGATAGGTAGCAAAGGGACAAGTCATGTGCTAGAAGTAGTGTAATATTTATTCTCTGTCTCTCATAGGCTGAGCTTATCCTGTATCGTGGCAGTCAGCCCAGCTCAGCAAAAGCCATTTCCATTTCATTTCTCAATGTCTGATTTTGCTTCCATTGAAGTAAATGGCAAAACTCCCACTGTCTTCAAGTGCAGCGGGATCAGATATTCAGAGAGGTTGGGTACACTTTTAGTGCTTTCATCTATTTGGAAGTCAAATTTTGTACTTCTTTTAATATCTTGGGAAACTTAAGTGTTAGTAATTTTTTTTCCAACTGCTCCTGTAGCCTGATATTTTATGTGTTTCTGCAATTTTACTAGGTGGTGAGAATTTGCTTTGGTTCATATAATAATTTTAATTCAGTGAGAGAATAGAAATTTGTTTCCCCGTGATCAAGTTTTGTTACTGTACTTTAAATCATTGCAGCCTTTCCACAGGCTTGGTTCTTGTTAACAAAGGTCATAATATGGCTAGCCATACATAATTATTTGTGTTAATGACATACTTGGCTGCCTGTTTATGGACCATTCGGAAACAAGTATGAGTCTGATAGAGACGAATATGTTTTTCTGTGTGGATTTACATATATTTATGGATTAGAATCAGGCATTCCTCCTTTTATAGTCAGTGTAGGTTTAACTAGGTTAAAAGGTTTTCCTAAATATTCATCCAGGCATTTCTTTGAAATAAGCTTCTGGTTTAAGTTTGTACAAATTTGAAAGTTCATAAAAACTGGAGGAGGAGAAAAGCAAGTGAAAAGAAATGAAAACTAAGTATATTTAAGTTTTATGTCTTACAAACCCCCAAATTTCAGAGCTTTGTGAAATTAAAAGGTTAGCTATGAATAAGCACAATAAAATCTTTTCTTTTGTCCATATTTAATTCAAATGAGATTGCTCCATATTGACTTCTAATGCTAAAAGGCCACCCATCATGGAATCCCTGCAGCCAATGAAGCAAGCAAGTGAATGCTTTCTTAAATGATGCTAATCAGTCCAGAGAGGCCTGCCCTCTATCCCCATCAGTATTCTGTAATTCAGATGTGCTGATAACCTGAAATTGAATGTGTCAGTATGCAGACATGTGAAGAAAAAAAGAAACTAAAAGGCAAAAGAGGCAGCTATAGAGACAATGTCTGTTTGATTTTTTTTTCTTCAAGTATAGAATAAAAAGAATAGTTAGTAGTTGCTCTCAAATGCTTACCAAGAGCTACACAAGAACATACAGAAAATTCTTAAATGGGCTAGGCAGCCGATTTCCAAATTGACTAATTGAGAGGAAATTAAAAGACACCAAAACAAAACCCAACACAACTACCCCAAAATAAAGTACATTTTAAAAAAATGATACACACAGGTTAAAGTGTTTGTGTGTACCTAGAATGGTGCTAGTTTCAAGGTTTTAAAAAAAGGGCTTTCCTACCCTGGTGGTATCTGGCAGATGTTAGTTACTATATCTCTTCTACATCTTGTCTTTTTTTCCCCCAGACTTTAGATTTTGGCTGTTCTAGATCACATCTGGTTTAAATTTTGAACAGACACTTTCATGTCAGATGCAGATTTTCTCCCCAAAAGTGATATATGTTTGCTGTTGTATTAGACAATGCTGTATCAAAAAATAGATTGATTTAATTTTTCTTTAACTTCCTTAATATGAAAATTATTTGACTATCTGAAATTATTCCTGATGAAACTTTGGTTCTCATTCTGGCCTGTTGCACATGTGGAGTGGCAGGCATACATCTGAAGACAGAATTAGGTCCTTTGTTCTTAAAATGTTCTGCTTCTCCTGGTGTGTGTTGGAGACATTGCTTGAATTTGGATTTGACCTGCTTGGCTTGTACTCAAGCTCCCTCTTACATTTTATCTATTCTAAAAGAAGCATTGCAATATATATTCTGTAATTTATAATGTGCATGCTATATAAGCTTTTTAAGATGTTTGTAATGGAAGATCTTTTCTCCACTGACAGCTGCTGTCACAAATTTATCAGCAAGAGGAATGATACTAGTGGTAGTGCTCAGATGAAAATTGGGATGCTAGGAGAAGATGTGTTTGTTAACCAAATTGTACTGATACTGCTTCCTTGTGTGTGTTTCAGTCTGTGACATTATTGAAAGCCATTTAGCTTTTTTCATCAGTGGGTCACAAAGGAGGCAAGCGTCAGCATCTCCATTAATAGTGGAGAAATGGGAACATTTGGAATTGGGACAGCTTGTCCAAGTTTAGTGAGCAGGTCAGCTGGCAGAGCTGGGAAGCAAGCATGGCCTCTTGAAGGCAGCACTGTCCACCCTTTCCTACTGTGTCAGCTCTTGATGCTCTTCCCAAGAACTCACCTGTCCTAGGAAGTGGAAGCCCTCGGATGCATGTGGAGCAGCTATGTCTGTGCCTGGAGAGCTGCTTGGTGGTGTGGGCTCACCTGGTATGGAGATAGACAAATATGTGTGTAGGTCTGGGTTATGAAGTTGAGGAAATCAAATTCCTGTCTTGGACACTGTACTTGTCTGTCTGCCTGCTGATGCAGGGCACCTGTAGAACTTGTAGGCACAATTATTTGAGGTTACTGTGGAATGAGAATTGGAAGATTGGAGTCTTTTGGAAGATTGTTCTTTTACAGTTCCAGTTAAGGATTAGTATACTTTTCAGGCCTGACTGAAAGTATTTTAAAGGGCTTGGTAACTTGTTTTACCCTCCAGAAGACTCTGGTGTACACTTCGATGTCCCTGAGCACCTCCTCCCCACTGCCCTAGTGCCTGCCATGCTTTGAGCAGTAGGGACAGACTTTTTTGTGGTTGACTAGCTCTACTCATAGTTGGCCTGTCAGTTACCATCAAACAGAGAGCTGTGAACAAGACACCAGATTCTTCATGGTCAGTGGACAGTCTCCTGTTGACTTTCATGTCTGTGGCCCAGTTCTCCCATTAGCCTGATTTCTGGTGTGCTGAGAACTGCAGCTTCTGTTCATCAGTAGGATCTAAGCACAATGAACATTTATGAGGGGGACCACTTGCATGCTCTCCTGCTGTGGCTTTCCAATTCTGTTGATGGAATGGAAAGAGACCAAGTGCTGAACCCTGTTCTTTAGTCCCCTGTCTGCCACCAGGAGATGAGAGGCTATCCTGAACAGGATGGAAATGACATCCTGAATGTTAATTATTTATCTATGCACTTTTTTATATCTTCTCATTGCTTGGATATTTCATCTTATCTTAAAAATACTTATTTGAAATTGTCAGTGATCAAAGGCTGGAAAACAAAACCAAGCTGAGTATGATTTTTTTTTTCCCTTTTGGAGGAAACTGGAGTGTCAGGGTAATTCTTGTGTATGCAGACTTTACAAGATGAAGCCAATCCAAATGCTACATCCTTAAGCTTCATAGTAGATTAAAACTAACATACATATATATGACCAATTCTACCAACTGTTAGAATTCAAAGGTAACTGGTGTATCTTGTTTTTAATTCAAATTAAGTGATTTTCACTTGATCATTTTATACACACACACGCACGCACTCACAAGCACACGTCTGTGTACTGAATTGATAAAGAAAGAACTCTGGTTAAATAATCCACTTTTGTCTGACAACGGAATCAGTTATAGAGGTGCAAATATGCAGAAAGCTATTTGGAAATGCATCCTCGTAGTTGTCAGGTTTTATTATGCAGGAAGGTGTCATGTTTGTTACGAAGCTGAGTGCAGATGGCAGAGTGGAAGAAATGGATCACTAATTTTAACAATGATTAATGAACAGAGATAGAAAATGAATTACATTGGACTATCGGAGGCAAGAAATATTTTTGAGAAAATTTTGACTCATCTGCTGTGCTGTTCTCTGTAAATTATTTTCTGAAATTCTATATGTTGTCAACAGTTGACTGCATTTTCCATTACTATCTGTTTCTGTTCTTAAGTACTTTTGTGTTATTAGAGATACATAATTTCAAAATACCAATACATTCCTGATTACGTAGGGAAAATATATGTAACAGTATAAATGTTCCAAAGGCTCTGGCCACTAATGTCCCGTTTCATAATGCTTTCTCATTCTTCATCATTTTATAACTACATTAGGGATATTTAGTGCAATTTTATCCTTATATTAATAAAAGGAGGGAGTTGAGGCAGAGGAGTTGTTCTGCATTTCTTATGAAAACAAGGTGAAATGTAGGCGCAAAGTTAACAATAAAATGCAGCCAAGTGGGTTAGCGTGGTTTTAAGCTTGCAGTGCTGATTCGACCATTTGTGTTTTACAGCCTAAGTGGGAAAAGCACACACACAGTTGCTTTTTGAACAACTGCCACCCATGTGCTCCTCTCCTGCACCACTAACTGCCATGCTCCCCACACTTACCTGTGCTTACCCACACCATGGGGATGGTCTTGCACATCCTGGGCTGCTGGGAGAAAACAGAGGTTGCCACTAAGTTGCATGTTATTGTTTATCCTTGTTTTACAACCTGGGAGCTGCCCTGGCTAACTGGAGCTGCTTGCTGATCAGGTTAGAGAGCTGTGTAGGGCTTTCCCATCCCAAAAGGAATATTAGTTCTGCTTGGAGAGAGCTGTGTCCTGACCCATCCCTTTCCTCCGATATTAAAATATGTATTAAACTAGAAGAGAAATGGAGTGACAAGCAGATTTAAATATTTTCACTGTCGATTATATATAGAGGTCCAGAAGCTGAGGTAGAATAGGGTCCAAGTTTGGCTAGCTCTTGGGCAGCACCAGGAGGTATTTTCATCGGGAGAGGAGAAGGACTCTGGCAGGTGAGATGCAGTGTCTGGTGCCTGTAAAAGCAAGTGGACTGTGTTAGAAGCGCAGGAATCCCAGGATATTCAAGAAAAGAGTGCCTTGGTGGTTTTGGAAAGTATTGGGGCATGTGTAATCCCTTTTGACGATGTCATGCCAAATCTCTACACAGGTCTCCAGGGCTGGACAGTTGCCTATGGTCCAGCTGTGGGTGTTGGAAAGTAGATGGTCATGTTTTTCCTGTCTCTAGAGTGTTTGTCATGATGGTAAGCTTTGGTAATTCATTGGATGATAGTTGATTGCATTGCTACCTGATACTACGCATGAAGCAAAGCTTAGACATCCTCAGCAGGTTTTGTTCCAGGCAGGAACGTGCCCATGTCTACATTTGGTCTGAGTTTGGCCTGTCACATCTCATTAACCATGTATGGTAGGTGACTATACTTCACTCCATTGCCAAGACCTCTTCCTGTTTGATGATGTTAACATGGTCGTCTCTAGTTTCTGCTGCTTAAGGACCTGATCCTTTTACTTGTGTGAAGAGCTCATTCAAGAAACCTCGTTGATTTCAAGGAGACTGTGCAAAAGAAGTGCTTGGCAGTATTTAGTCTTAGGCAAGCAGCTTTACTTCTAGAGTATCTACTTCTCTTTATGCAAGGTAATATTCAAAACATTGCTTGCTGTTGTGTCAAAGAAAATAATAATTCTTGGGGTGGGTGTAAAATGATTAAATAAATTTGTAAACTTTCCACATAAATCATATCTTTCTGCAACATCAGGCTACGGTAGGAAACACATCTTCTCAAAGAGACTTGTTTGGCTTGGGAGCACACAGAACTTTCATGTCCATTGCCTCCTTTACATGCATCAGGCTCAATCCTGCTGCTGTGAAGTGTATGACAGTTGTGGTTTTTAACCCTAGAAGCTGCAGGAAAAATAGGCTTTGAGAACTTCAAGTTTCCAGGAGTTTTAGTCATAAATAGAAGTGTGTATAGGATGCTCGTGACTGATTAACTATCTAAATTTTGCTTTTTGTACATTTGCAGAAATACTTGAAAAATGCACTGCTTTTCAAAATACATCAGGGGAGATTCCCCTTGTAGCACTTTTGGGTCTTGGAATACATCACCTAACCTGGAGTAATTTGCACTTTTATCACTAATATGCATCTGTGGCCAAAATTTGTGATTTCTTCTGTATTCTGTTCAAGATGTACCCTAATCTTGCTAGAAAGTGTTAGAGAATTTTTTAAATTGCTTTATGAATGACTCTAACTCTAGCATTTTGCATGCAATTATGGTCCTGATGGAAACACACTTTAAAAAAACAGCTACTGAAACAATGCAAGTCCTGCTCAGGTTACATAGCATATGCTAAACACTGAGAAAACATACACTGTGCTTTAGTGAACAAGGTAGGGGAATGCTCCTGGGAGCCAATTTAGAAGTGACTTAAGGCAAGCGTGGCTTTTTTTGTCTGTTTCTTTTGGCAAACTGGTAAAACAGCAGGGGTGGCTGGAAGTCACTGGTAAGCCCCTGGGGGGGGGGCTGTGCTGTATAGAGACCAGGCTGTACACAGATCCTCATGAGGATGGATTGGTTTTAGCTTTGGACCTTGCCGCTGTTTTGTGATAGGATTGCTGTCATACGATTCTGTTCTACCTAGCCCCTGCATGGTGGAACTGAGCATGGGATGAGGAACTTGGACAGAGGTATGTGAGAAATAATGAGGCTTTGGTAAACCACTGATGCCATTACTATAGCATTATTTCCCACCTCGGTGTTAACCAGTTAAAATACCTTTTTAATTTATTTACTTATTTATTTATTTAGGATCAATATACATGCAGTGAAGTGCCTGTGTAAACAATGTGCTGATTTAGTTTCCAAAATTTCCTGTTTGATAGTATAGTTATACTTGACTCTGTTACTGTATATATTAGAGTATGGCCTTGTACCTATTGAGACATTATTTAACTGAACGTTGGTAACATTGCAGACATAAGGGTGTGGATAGAAATCCCCTGTGGTCCTTTTTAGACCTCAAGTGGCTCATCTTAATTTCTTATGGCATCTTATCAGTTGAAGCTAATGCAAATAACCTTAACTATATTTTGCTTCACTGTTCCATAAAAATCAGAAAGCACAGTGAAAAAAACCATATTTCTAAAACATTAGTTTTATTGGAGTGGCAGCTTATGTGCACAAGCCATCACAAAATGTTTGTGGAACCGAACCCGTGGTTTTCACCATTATCTTGGCTTAAAATACTGGGATAGAAGAGTTGGGTCCTAGTCAACATTGATATTTTTGCTTTTTTCCTGGTGTTCTGTCTGTGCACAGTACTGTATGTTTTAGAAGATTTAACAGATTTACGTTAAATAGAAATACAAAGGTGTATGTATATCTATTTGAAATATGAAATATTAATACTAATAGGAGCTATACCATGATCTAGAGCATATCAAGGAGGCCTGTCATACTTCTATTACTTCAGGTAAATAACTGATTGACCTTTGTGGTGTGCTGATACTTCACTAATCAGAACCTGAAATCTGTATAACAACACTTCATTTACTTGATAGACAAAAGAACAATTGCACTTGAAGTAATGTGATTTCTAAATAGACACTGCCTGTCAAAAATAAATGCATTAGAAGTAAAATGTAGCTCAAGGAGACAATTAGCAAACAGAGGTGACACTGTAAACAGGTGCACCCATTATTCCCAAAGCTTGTGGCAATATATTCACATCTTTTAGACTGATGGAAGATCATGTGACAGTTTGGTGAATTATCTATCTGTATCATCTGACTGATGAAGCCTGCTGCAGTTGCAGATCATTTAAAAATGCATCTCACAAATTACATGGTAGCTGGGAAAAAATGCAGGTTTTTCTGAACAATGCTTTTCTGAAGCTATGTATTGGAATACCTAATTTTTCTTTGAAAGGATGTAGACCATTTCATTATGCTATGTATACAGTCAGTTAAGGTTGTGCAAATTCATTACAATGTTTGTTAATCTATAAAACATTTTCTATTCCAGTTTTAGTGACATTGAATATTTTTTTATGTGCTATTTCTGAAATATTTTTTTCCTATGAGCTGAAAGGGAATAACACATTTTTTTATATAGACTTCTTAAATCGCTACTTATCAAGGAAGATTTGAGATGAGAACATTTGACCTACATCTTTTTGTGGGTTATTGGATTTTTTTTTCCTACATAGAAAATGTAAAACAAACAAGAAAGAATCTATAAACAAACTCCCTTTTTCTTTCTCTAGCAGACTGTGATGAGAGTAGTATCACTTATGAAATGTCCTCTTATGTGATGTGGTGAAAACTGCCTTAGATGGTGTTTTGTAATTCGATGCGCTAACAAGATAGTTAGGAATGAAAAATGCATTTTCCCAAGCTATCATTTCATAAGTATTTTATATTTTCTTCTGTTTAAAACTGTGAGTTGATGGTTGTTTTAGAAGTAGAGTTGGTATCAGTGGATAGTTGTTCTTGATGATAACTAGGCTCCAACAGGATGCCTTTAACGCCTGACCATGTTATTACAACCTGGGTTTTGGGGCTGTTTTCTCTTTATCTTTTTTTATGTTTTTGTTGCTACTAATGTCAATTATGGTTATGATTCAAGGCACTCCTGTGGAACTAGCTACAGCACA
>CM029941.1:90546395-90571395 GCA_017639245.1 Myiopsitta monachus
TCCCCAAGTGCCTGGCCACAGGGAGGAAGGTCCAGTGTGGGGCCTGATGCCAGAGAGGCGACCTGTGCATGGCTATGACTGGGCTGAGGATGCTGCAGTGGCACGGGTGGAAACCATGCTGTGGCCTGAGAAAAGTGGTGTACATTTTTCAGGAACAGTGGAAAAATACTGAGATCTATTCCAACATCCTGCTTTAGGGACTGTTCATCTCACTTCATTTATGCATCTAACTCCCAGTGACACTAAATGGACCCTTAAGGCCCCGTCGGTCCTGTCCTGCATTTACAATGCATGCTGTGTTCCCGTGGAGGCCTGCAAAGGGTGTCCTGCATGGCTGCTGGGCTGGCTTCATCCTGACATTGAGCCTCTTTCTCTGCCCGCATCTCTCGTCCATGCCTCTCTGAGTGAGAGCAGCTATGCCATGGCATTTCAAGAGGCCCTCAAAGAACAGCTGATAGGGAATAATTATTTAAACATGACACCTCGTTCTATCAGAAGGGATATACTGTTTAGCAGAGGGCCCAAGCCTTGTCCCTTGAAATTAACAGGGGGTTCATCATTGAGTTTAACCAGAATGGGATGTAGTGCTAAGAGCCTCACGATGAAGCCTGTGCAACCTCAGTATTTGGGGAAGAGTCCCTTGTTCAGAAAAAGTCTATCCTTGAGCCTCAGTTTTTACTTGCTGTGTTAGATTTCTACCCATAACCTGCAGAAATCCTTCTGACCCCCATTCATCAATGGGATGAGAGATTGCTAGCTCCCTTTCATGTCTGTAATTCATTTCAAGGAATGAGCTACATAGGCATGTTTCAGAACAAACAAAAATTTTACTCTTTTACACCAGTTATGTATTGGTAGTACTTTTATTATACCAGTCTCTTTCTCTAGGCCGTTGGGATTTCCTCTTCTTCAGGGGTGGAGGTGTGTTGGGGGAGCAGGTTAACTCACTGAGCTGAGTGCAACTCAACAGGAGCGCTGCTCCAGGAGGCTTTACCGTGACAAACTGGTCTGTGAGGGCTCACAGTGTAATTTTTTTAATGCCTGTGAGTGTATTAGACACTGGTAAACTGGCCCAATTTGACCTAAGTGGAACTGTCTTAATTTGTTTCCATGCAGCTTCCTGACTGTACTTTTAAAATACCTGCTTTACGTAGTGTCAAATGTGTTAGAATAATATTAGCACAGGTAAGTAAAATACCTTTTTATAAGGCTTTAAATAATTTCTGCTACAGTTTAATGTGTAAAGCTACAGATTTTCCCAATTTGTTCGTAAGGTTATGTATCACAGATCTTAAATCATTTCAGGTTTTAAACCTGAGGGGTTCACTCACAGTCATGAACTGGAAAGCAGATTGCAAGAGACATTGACATGCTGATCAATGACATGAAGCCTCCAAACAAATCAGTACAGGACTTTAAGAGATGAAGCCTTACTGTGTTCTGTCTGTCATCAGAATTTATAAAGCACCTTAGTGAAAGCCCCTTGAGAATCATTCCTAGAATTTTGCAAGTCATGAGCGTGTATGTAAAATCTGAATTTATTAATTTTTTTTTTAAGCACAAGTAGCCTTGTAATAGCATAGCAAAAATGTAGTCTACAATGTCAGTGTAGGAGTACTAAGAACTTGTTTAGGGGGAGAACACTAACAATCTATTATCTTCATTTCTATTTCTTGACTTTCTTATACTGAATGAGCTGCAAGGAAACACTAAAAAGGTGTATCTTGAAATTTGAAGACATCAATAACAGCAGAAATAAGCAAGCTGTCACTGGTTTTAGGCACTGTGCAACTAAGAAAGTTGGATGGAACCTATGCTTATATGAATTTGCTTTTCCTATGTGTCCAAATATTGTAACCAAAATTCACTTACTTGGATTCTTAAATGGTATGGGCTTCTAAATGTGACCTGAATCTTGTCCAGGTATTTGGGAAGACCAAACCTGCAGGACCAAATTTCATATTTGGGAAGACCATATCTGATGGCAAGTTTAGATTTTTTTAATCATGTACAAAAGGATTTTGTTCTCTCCAGCTGGCACTGGAGGTGCTTGGCTTGACTGCCCTTTGGTTTGCTTCTTGTATAGCTGGGTATATTCTAGGGAAATGGGGTACCAGATTGGAGTAATGGCGAATACGTGCTCACCACCCATTAAGCTCAATACTGTAAAATACATAATGAGAAGATAGGCTTCGCCTTTTGGAGCTTGTCATCAAGCTCCAAAATACTTTCAAGTATTAAACCAGAGACAATTCGCATGTAAAAAAACTAAGCATGAGGAAAGAGCAAAAAAGAAATGCATTCCTACGCATGAGAAGAAGTGGTGATGGCAAACCAGATGTCTACTGCTGAATTGTTGGCAGTTAACTGTGGAAATGTGAGTTATAAAGGAGGGGTTTGAAGCTTTTACTGGGGTAATTCTCCTACATCAGAGGAGTTGCGTGGCAGAATTATAACTTGGAAAACGTTTTGAAGTGCATGATAAAGACTGGTTCAATCTGCTAGCAAGAGGGGGAGCAGTGGGAATCAGGAAATGCTGTGGTAGACCATCAAAATGGAAATAAGTAGCCTGTGCTTGTTGTGGTGGAGAAACCAAAGGAGTGAGAAGAGGAGGTGGCATGGACAAAGTGGGACGTTCTGCAGGAGACTTTTGCATTGGATGTAACTGGGACACAGTAGAGTCTGGAGAGACCTTACAGAATACACGGGAAGTCTTGTATCAGTATTGCACAAGTGGAGGACTGTGCTGCTTAGTAGTGAGTTCCACATCATTTAATGTTGTTTTTTATGTTTTCATCATCAGTAGGAGTACTTAAAATTGCTATTTGTCCTTCAAGTCAACAAATGGCATTATCCAGCAGTGTGGTCCTGTTGGTGCTGACTGGTTTAAATCAAATGCAGTAAAACAGCCAACTTCTTAATTATTTCCCATGGAAATGATAGATGCAGCTCTGCCCACAGTGACTACTATAGCCCACTACTGGGCCGTGAGGAGAAGTCAGAGATACTCTAGAGATCAGTGTTGGTAAGGTGAAGGCTTAAGGCTGTGCTGCTTCAACTGGGGTTACAGAGCCAGAGCCTGATGGTTGAGATAATTTGGCTGATGTGGATGTACAAAGTGTATTATTTGGAAGTGACCTTTAATTTCATTTGTTAGACATGCACTGGGATAAACATAGTTAGAGTTCTCAGTCATAAATTCTTCAGATTATAGCTTCAATCAAGTGAACTTTATTTTGCTCTAAGAATGCCCTTTGTTTTTGTTTCTATTTTGCTTACTAATGTAATGGCCCTAAATTCACTACTGACAAATATCTTGGAACTATTTTGGCTTGGCTTTTACTGCTGGCTTTTATCTCTTTTAAGTCGGGTTTATTAGATGAGATCATCTACAAAGGACTTATTTCTGTTATAAAATGGAATTAAAAAAAGGTAAAAATACAATTAGTAGCTATTCTCTTTTTACCCATTTTGAAAGATTAGAATATCAATGTCAAAGAGAATAACTGGGTTTCTGGAGTATGCTATGCAACTTTTGTTTTATCTTCTGTTGTCGTCTTTTGCTGTACTGTCCAGGGGAAAGGACCAGAGGATTCTGTGCCTCAGCATTATCTTGAGGAGACGTTTTCCACCTCAAAACAGTCCAGAACTGAAAGAAGTTTTCAGTTCCCAAAATCAAATGACCACCAAACACATTTACGTTATGAAAGCTCAAAAAATAAAGATGTTAATCCCATTAATATTCTAATTCTGAGTACTCTCTGCTGCTCTCTAGATTGTCTGCTTCAGGTGGCAGTGTAATATTTTAATATAAATATCTGATTCAAATATTGAGTTTTGACATATTAACTTTCTCACAGGTTTTATTTTTACAGTTGTGACCTTCGGTACCTATCCTGTGTCTTTTAAGAATTTCCCAAGCCAGGGAACAGATTCGTTGGTTTAAGAGCAACTGGTAAGAATACTTACTTACATTGTTCTCATAATGTTTTCTTCTGATAATGGTTCTGTTTTTTTAGGTTTGTTTTTCCATATTTAAAAAAAAAAAAAATACCTACATAAAAACAAGGTGCCTAACTTAGATTTAAAGGTCTGCTGTCACGTTTTTTACATCTTCAAAAGTGTATTACGTTTCTGTCATTATCAAAACTTTTTATTGTAGTTTTTTCAGAGTGTAGTGAGCTGCAAATAGATCTTGCATGGAAAAATATTCTTTTTGGTAAAATTATGAGCATTCATCTTATGCAGTTGATATGTAGTAATTGTGTTAGAGATGAATCATCATTTTTTACTTTATCAACAGACTGCTGATTTTATAAAAATCCATGACACTCATGATTAAAATCATTTTATCACTTTTTGTTGTTTTTTTTTTCCATAAGTTCAATAGAACATCTCATGCATATTATTAAAAGCCATATTCCCTTGTATATTAACATCATAAGAACACCCATGAAAATCAGTGGGTGGAGGGGTGTACTACACTGTATGTGTGATTCTCCTCTGAGCTATTCCAGTGCAGCAGAAGAAAAGCTCCTGTAAAGCCTGAAAAACCAGATTGGTGTGGAAATCGGTGTGAAATCAGAATTGGGTTTTTTGGCCCTCAGTTTAAAATAAAAGCCTAGCTTCTTAGGAAATAACTAATAATTAATTCTACATTTTACATGCACTAATTGATTCTTAAATCAAAATTTCTGATAGCTTCTGCTGCCAAACCAAGTTCTTATGTTATTTCTTTATTATAATTGTTAGACTGGATTGTCTACTTGTTTTTATATCTTGTGAATCAGTGGAAATGGTGTAATTCAGAGGAATTTTGCTGATTTATAGCTGATGTAAGTGAAAGGATATTCAGGCATACTAAAGCTTCAGTACTGCAAATGCATAAGCAGGTATTGAATTACTGATGCTAATGGAATTACGTGAGTAAAGTTAAGCATAGACGTGTTTTCAGGATTGATGTCTGTACTTACGAATTTATATCATTTAAGAATATGGCTCACCATTTTTAAAACTTCCTAATTGAATGTGAGCTACTGGATTTTATTCTAGACAATTGACTGGAAAAGAATTACAGTGACTTGATTCTAGAATAATTCCATCAACTTCCGAGAAGATATGTGGATTTTTTAATGCAGTAAATAAGGATGTAGTTTGACCAATTCACTTCAGTGATCCCTACCCATATCAGGAAATACTTGCCAGAGTAAAGGAGGAGCACAGAATTGGTCAATTAATAATAAAAATGGTTTCAATCAAATGGTTATATAGCTCAGCAAAGACGTGGTTCATTTTGTAATAGCATTTGGAATCCAAATAAAACCATCTGGGAGATGTGCTGTTTGTTGTGATGTTAATGCAGAAAACTGAAAACTCTCAACATATCTTGAATTTCAGGGGGGTGTCACGAAGCCATTATAGAGTAACACAAAAAAAGGAAAGAAAAAATTCCAAGCCCACAAACTCAAAATACACATGCAGAAGCTCATACTCGATTCTAATTAACAAAGCTTACCTTTCTTTTTACCATAGCCCTTAGAGGTCATAATGTAAACTATTTAAATTGATAGTAATATTATGCACAACGAAATTAATTTTACATTGTATACAGTTTTTATTGTGACTTTATCTTGTTTCAAAAGTGCTTACTTTCTGATTTTGTGGATATTACTGACTGGATTACTTTTATTTTGGTTTTTACACAACAGTTATATTAGAAATTTGCTGTTTTATTCTTACCTTCTTAGTAAAAATCCTTTTATCACACAATGGGTAATTTATATCCATTACCAGCCCTTTCAATCCTTTTCAGTGGTGCTGTCAGTGCCTTTGGCACAGTAATGATTAATGTGATCTAATAATAGTGTGCCATTATATTACCTTAGTAAAACATGTACCAACATCCTATTCAGATCTACCAAATTCATAGCTTCCTATAATATTTTTGTTGAAAGACAGGATTACTATTTTTCAAAGCAGAATTTTTTTCCTGCCTTTAACATATTTAATGAAATTCACAATTCTTTGCCATGGTAATCTTTGTGCATGCATTTGGGCTTGATGGGTGAATTTTATATCATTCTACATTATTATGATTTGTTAGGCAAATTGTTTGACACGTAAAGAGAGATATGCATTACATTGTTTTGTTTTGTAAGGGTGCATTTTAAGCATTCAGTGTCTTCTGATTATTCTGCTGTATTTATCATAGGGGATATTTAGAGTGTGGTATGCAAGAATAAGCACTTGGGCTAAAAATGTGTCTGTCTTTCTCTGCATTCTAGCCCAGATACTGCCACATATTACAGAAGTCAAGCCCTGGGCTCCTCTGTCCAGCTGTACTGGTTTTAGTCACTGTTGCTTTGCTGTGGTGCTCTCTTTGGCATTTCCTTGCTTTGTTTTGCCAGTAGAAATGTGCAGAATGGTGCCCAACTGTGAGCTGGTAAATGGGATTGTGCAGTGCTGTGTCTGTGGTTTTCAATCCAAGGAACATACGTTTGAAAACGAAATTCATATGTATCTACCCTGTACTTGAGGTTCAATAAGATACAGCATTGCTTGACCCCAAACTCCAGTTGTCAGATAGAATCAGTTCACCCTAGAAGCAGAGAAACTATCCAGAGGATTAATTTTTGGTAGCAAAAAACATTGATGTTCGTACAAGTGTGGCAGTATGTGTATCTGCCTTCCTGGTGCAATGGGAGAGTTTGCCGTGGCTCTGGTACCAAGCACCAGCTCCCCCAGTCCTCTGCAACAGGAGGACTTCAGTCATGGCACTCTTTCCAGTCTTGGGTTCATCTATTTAATAATAATCCTAATCAGCATGGCTGAAGAGTTTGGATAACACTGCATCTTTGCAAAGCATCTTAAATCTTCATCACCCAAAGATGTCATTATTGTAGTCAGGTGTCACGTACTTAACACTGTTGCAGTAAAATAGAAATGAAACGGCATGTCCATATTTTAACTCTACTTTGTGATGTTCTGTTAAATACATACTCTTACTGTTTCATCATATCACAATAAATAATGAATGAGAAAAATATTTTAATCTTGTCAATACTGGCAATGTCTAAAAACAAGGGAAGTATGTGTGTATGCATTTATGTGGATTCTTTATTTGATTTAGAATAAGCAATACAGCTATAACATAATTTGAAATATGCAATCAATGTAAACAAAGAAAAATATTTTGAATGCAGCGTATAAACTGTGTGTTTCTTTAGACATATTTTTAGGAAAAGAAAAAAGATTATGATTGTCATGTCATATCATATAACAATAATGCTACTACTGGAAATATATGCAGCAGCTTTATTTTCTGCCACGCTAAAGACAATCTTAAACCTTGGTCATTTGAATCAAAGACATTCTCATCTCTTCCACACAGCTGATTCTTCATGACATGACAAGAAATGGGGTGGGGGAGAATAAAGCCTGAAATCTTGGTTTAATATTATATTCAAAAGGTTTAAATAAAGTGCAAAAAGATTTTTCCCTGGGTTTAGTAATAAATAATTATTTAAGAAATTATTATGAAATAACCTTTTATAAAAAACTCTACAAAATGAGTTTACTAATGGAGATATAATTTGTTAAAGCTCTAACAGAGCTGTACTGGTGTCGAATTAGAGATGCCTCTGGTTGCACTGTAAGTCACTGGCTGGTCTATTGTGCAGATTTTATTATATAGTAATGATTTATTACTTGTGGATCCTGTAGTTGCACTAGTTAGGACCAAGCTGGAATAAAAAATGGTGGCTTCCTTTTTTTCGGCTAATAACGGAATTGCCAGTGAAATGTTAATTCCTACATGCAACTCAAAATAGATGTAGTAGACTGCAGAACAGACTTCCATGGCCTGAATAGTTTTCAGGGCATTGTTGGTTGTTTCTGTGCTGTTCCTTAGGGTAGTTTTATGTCCATTTCTTTGCTAGGATTGGAAGTTGTTGAATTGGCCAACGTTGGATTATTTCCATCTTCATTCTGATGGGATAGAGGCTCTTAAGGGTCATCTCTGGGAGTATGTCTGGTTAGAAGAGGGAGAAGAGGATCCTGATGCAGCTGCATAAGCTGTTAAACAACACCATTCCAGTTCACTGCCTTTGTTTAGGTTCCTTTCCATATTGCTGTACTGTGATCCTTAACAGACTTAGGTAGGTGAGGAAGTGGCTTCTTTTGTGTGACTGAAAGAAAGGCCTCCCACAAAGCAGAGGAAGAAAAATAAAGTGAAAAAAAGGAAAAAAAAAACAAAAACAAACAAAAAAAACCTTGCCCTAATTCTTTGGATATAGAAAAGAGCAAGAGGAAAGTATTTTTGGCTTTTAAGGCTAATTTTATCTCTTGTGAGGCCACTGGGTCAATGAGTAGAAGTGGCAACTTGTAATTCTTGGGTTATATTACTAGCCACTGAATTACTGTGTGACTTTAGTTATGAAACATAAATGTTCTCTCTGTTCCCCAGTGGGCATTAATACCATTTACCTGTCTCAAAAATGCTTTGTAATTTAATTAACACTTGGAATGCTCTTTGAGATCCTTAGATAAAAGCAGGCAAAATGAGTCAGTTGTTACAGAAATCCCAATTTATCCCCATTTAAAAAAAAATTACACTTTGTCTTGACTTTTTCAAACCTCAAATAATGTTTGATAGGAGTTTTGGGCTTTGTTCTTACTGGTCCTTAGAGTCACTTATTCTTAGTGATTTGCATAGGCACAGTGTAGGTATTACTTTTTTGTTCAACAGAGTATTTTGGTGGATCATAAATTACCAGCCCCTGTTCTGGGAATCTGTGTCTGAAAGAAGCATGCATTTGAGTTGTGCTAGAAAAGCTCCGCATTATTCTTCAACATATATTTTTTATTGTTTTAGGAGAAAGATTTCTTAATTTTGAGTTGTGCAGTGGATATAACAGCTTGGTCTTTGTTTCATCAAGTATGCCAGTATCTTGTTGACAAGTTACACGACTGTACTATTGTAACTGCAGCTATTCAACAGTCGTGTAATTGCCACATCCTGTCATGGCCAGATCCTGAGCAATGACCAAACCAAGTATTTTCTATGTATAGTCAGTCCCTGTCTGGTCATACACACTGATCTACCCTTGGAGGAATTCAGTTAGTGAAATGCAGACACACTTCCGTTTGAATATATACTTTTTAAGCCAGATGAGATGTGCAGTTCAGGAGTTGATTTATTTCTTTTTTTTTTTTTTTTCATTTTTGCATTTTCCTCTGACCTCCAATGAAGAACTTTCACTAAGGCAAGCAGGAACAGCTGCAGTAAGCAAGCTGCATCTTCAACTCATCTATGCTTTCCATCTTGTTTTGGAAACAGCCAGTTCTAACTCTCTCTCTCTCTTTAAAATCATAAACCCCATCTCTTTGCTCCCAGATGCCTAATCCATTCTCATACTTTTCCCTTCACAACTCCATGCATTCATGTGGGGTTTGCTGCCTACCACACATCTTTCTTTCCAGAGACTATGAAAACAGCACACAGGTACCTGAGTACCGCTGGCCACAAAGTAAGGTTCCTGGCAAAAACAGCTGTGTTCCCACATTTTCTCTGTTTTAGTCTACTTTCTGCTGCCATATTATTTTAAGTACTCAAACAGAGTTTAAACACTCTTTTAGATAAGCAGATAATCTCAATGAGCGTCTAACAGCTAGCAAAAATGTTGCACACCTGTTTGTATGCAGCCTTGATGGAATATCTCAAAGTTATGCTAAGCAAGTCTGCCATTCCCTTCTGATATTTGAAATGCCATTATCTTTAAGTTTTAAGTTGTACTATTTGTGTAATAGCGTATAATAGCACCTACAAGGGAGTTCATATCTATCTTATCTTTCCCTTCATCTCCTGCAGCAGTTGTTTCAGAAGAACCCTATTGGTCTTGCTTTGATAATTTGAACAGACAGTCTGATGCAATTGTGACTGAAACTGAGGGCTGTCGTTCAGCTTTCATGGAAATCTGGGAAGGCCAGAAAAGCCCAAGTGATCTGTCATTGCTTTCAAATATTTTAGGGTAACATGCTCTATTTAATGAAAATCATTGATACTTTTTCTGACTCTACACCTGACTTTCTTTCCTCCTCTATAAATTTTACTTGTATTTCACCTGACTTTTTACCATATCCTATTTCTGCAAGAGATTTGGAAGAAGGTGGAGTGGGAGATGTCTGTGAAGTTCATACTTGGGCACATAGCGGCAGGTAAACAGTGCTTGGAAGAAGTGTAGATGCGCTACAGTAACAGCGTGGGCATCTGTACATGTGTAAAGGGCTGCCTGAGAGCAACTTCGAGAACAGGTCCAAAAGTGCAACTGTAAGGCCCAGTCAACAAGCAGCAAGCTTCTCTCCCTTTCTTCCTCTTCCTTTTCCTCTTCCTCTGGAATATGACAATTTTACCAAAAGTGTGGCTGCATAAAGATGGTGATCTAATGGTGATCTCAAGTGTTGCTTTGAATGGACATTGACCTTTGAGCAAAACACTGGAGGAAATTCTTGGGTTCCTTTCTTTCCTGTGGGTAACTGCACATTGCATAGCTGACCAAACATGCCAAGGCTGTGGAAAAAGAGAAAATGGCAAGATGACTATTTCCCCAAAACAGTAAACACACATTGCAGGCTGGCTTATTTGAGACTGCGAGATTTTACTTTTTGAATAAGTACTGTATTTTAACAATAGGCATCAAGTGGTTGCTATGTGATACACAACAGTGTTTTTCATGAACTTTTGGCTGCTGAATAAGCCCAGCAAATATGGGTTCTTACCCTTTTAGTTTTCTGGGTCAATTCATTTTGCACAAAGGAGAGAATGATAATTTCACTTGTAGGCAGAGAATGTTTTCTTCACAAGGTAGGAAAGATGAAAGCTGTTTTAATTTGATTTCTTTTTAAATTAAAAATTGTAATTCTTTACAGAGTTACAAATAATTATCTTATTACGAAAGGTATCCTGTAAGCTTGTTACAGAGTCTTTCTCTGTAAAACAATTGCTGATTGTCACTGCAAACTAAAAGTGGGGGTGAAGGAGGGGAAGCACATAAATATAGCGTGTAATGTGTATGTGTGAAATTTTATTATTATTTTTTTAAAATGTGACTTGATTACTTCAGAAATAAAACACAGGCAAATCCTTTTTATTTGTTAGGTGAAGCTGAATGGTTACAGGCCATATAAAAGTGCTTTCTGAACTGTTGTTCTCTGAATGCTCTGTTCTTTCCTTCTTACGGGTCAGAGAGGACAGTGTCTATCAGATTTAGCTGACTTCCTCATGGGACACGACATTGAGGGTGCTTTAATGTTCTTATCTCCTGTTTTTCTGTTGTTGGAATCCCATGGAGCAAGATTTCTGAGAACAGGTTTAAAATCTCCATGAGAGCTGGAGCTGGCACTCGGTAACAGGGGAGGTCGGCTGAGGTGGCAGTAGAACAGGCAGATGTCAACAGCTGGTGGGAAAACCACTCTGACACACAGGGGTTAATGGCAGCTTATCTGGAAGGAGGAAGAGGACTCCAGATGTAGGGATGAAGGAAGGGGATTAGGACAGGGACAGGAAGGGCATTCAAATGATGCAAGGGAAGGGAGAGTAATTATCTCTGTGCAAATGTATATGAAAATGTGTAACTTAAAGTCTTGCAGCGATAAAGAACTTACTTAATTAGCTCTGGAATAGGTATACTCACAGGTACTTATTCGGGAAGGCTTTGGATCAGGGAGGAGGGTGCTTGGCTGGGAGGACAGTGAAAATTGCAAGAGTGCTATTGATGGACGATCCTGGTATTGAAAGATGAAGAGTTTTGGGCAGGGTGAGCAAGGAGATACAGGTCAAGGATTTAACGGTCAGTAAGATAGGATGCGTGGGAGCATATCATAGAATAGTTGGGGTTGAAAAGGACCTTAAGATCTGCTAGTTCCAAGCCCCCTGCCATGGGCAGGGACATCGCCCACTAAACCATGTCACCCAGGGCTCTGTCCAACCCGGCCTTGAACACTGCCAGCGATGGAGCATTCACAACTTCCCTGGGCAACCCATTCCAGCGCCTCACCACCCCTACAGTAAAGAATTTCTTCCTCATATCCAATCTAAACTTCCCCTGTTTAAGTTTGAATCCGTTACCCCATGTCCTATCACTACAATCCCTCATGAAGAGTCCCTCCCAGCATCCCTGTAGGCCCCCTTCAGATACTGGAAGGCTGCTCTGAGGTCTCCATGCAGCCTTCTCTTCTCCAGGCTGAAGAGCCTCAGTCTTGCTCTTCTGCTAGCTATTTCTAAGCCAAGATTTATCATATGCTGTATCAGTTACGTAGGAATCATTTTTTAGTCTTGTCCAAATTAACAGAGAACATCATCTATGTGGCAAATTCAGCAAGGCTCTGGAGGGTAGGTGGACAAACCATTGATGTACTACTTGCCACTCTTGGTGTTACAGCTGATTTGCTTACTTCATGGAAAGTATGGCTGCAATTATTATTCTTTTTGCTGGCTGTGTATGACAATGTCCTGGGTTCAGCTGTAATAGTGATATTTCTCCTTCCTAGCAGCCAGTGCAGTGCTGTGTGTTGGCATTAGTCTGAAGACAGTGCTGATAACACACCAATGTTTTAGTTGTTGCTAAGTAATGTTTACTCCAATTAAGGACTTTTCAGTCTCATGCTCTGGCAGTGAGGAGGGGCACAAGAAGCTGTGAGGAAGCAGAGATAAGACGCCTGGCCCAAACTGGCCAAAGGAGTATGCCCAGTATAGAAACTGGGAGGAGTCACCCAGAGAGCCTAGACTGCTGCTCGGAAGGGGCTGGGTATCGGTTAGCAGGTGGAAAGCAATTGTATTGTGCATCACTGCTGGCTGTTGTTGGCTTTTCCTCTTACCTTTTTAATTTTATATTCTCTCCCCTTGTTATTTCCCTTATCATTATTATTAGCAGTAGTACTTTTGTGTTATACCTTAGTTACTGGACTGTTCTTATCTCAACCCATGGGGTTTACATGCTTTCAATTCTCCTCCCCATCCTGCTGGGAGTGCGGGTGGAAGAGGGAGTATGCAAGCAGCTGTTTGGTTCTGAGTTATTGTCTGGGCTTAAACCAGAACATACAGTGGCCATCAGTGCCCATCCATATCCACAATGGGACGTGTTTCATATTTCTTAAAGTATTTCCTTACAAAGAATAATAAGGGAAGTTACAATATCCCCCAGGTCACCACGTTATGACACCCTTCAGAAAATCTGTTTGCCCAGTTGCCCTTGTCTTAAAAATACCTATTGTTGTCTCCTTTTGGGTTCATCCCAAATCGAATTCTGAGGGGCATGATTTGTCTCTTTGGCGTCAGATGCTGACCCCACACCCCCACCTCCCATATGATAATAGGAATTGCTTACCCAGATAGAAAGAAAAATTCTTTCATGGACTACATTTTTATTTTATTTTTTTCTTAGATGTTCCATGCAAAGCATTTATCATTGGGATAATTTTCCCTCTCAGAGTCATATTAGACACATAGCTGTCTTCAGGGCTATTTCTTCTATTTCACTGGACAGCTGATCTGCCTGAAAAGAAAGAAAAGATCATATATCAATCAAAGACTTCAGGAGAATCCTTATGTTCTTTAACTAATAGGAAAATCCTAACTGTGAATTCTTATCTTCTGACTTCTGCCATTTCAGTCTGAAGAACTTTATTGATAAAGCATGGATATATTTTGCAAGAGTATCTGTTAGTTTTTTGTTTTTTTTTTTTTTCTGTGTCTTGATCCTTGGACGGTGTTACAAACTCCTCTTCACTGCTGACAGCCACATCATAAGCAAACAGTTTCCTTACCCCTGTGACTTGATTGATGCTATTCTGAATGTGCTGAAATTAGTGCTACTTAGCAGAAGCAAGGTTCTCATCTTTGCTCTGCTAGTGCTGAGCTAATGGTTTCAAAAAACTGAAGGGCTGAAGAACATGGCCAAACTGCAGACTTCTTAACTGGTGCAGATGTCTGTATTTACTTATCATTCTGTATTTCTGTAACTCCGTAACACTGAAATAACTAACAGGTAATAAATTCCTTCTTTGTTAGTTTATTACTAATTATGCACTTACCCTAGACTGTGATGCTGATTTAAAGAAGATTCAAAGTATATTAAAAATTCCTTGCCTTTAATAAAAGAAATTCAGGATACTTTATACAATTTACTAAATGATGTGGGTATACAGGAACAGAATTCAGTTTCGCATGTGTTCTTATATTTGTAAGCGTGGGGTGAAATGCACGAGTGAACTTGAATTCTACTGTTTTAACCTAGCAGCGATCACCTTCCAGAATAGAACTGCATCCCTGATAACAGGGGTTTATGGCCTTGTTAAAGTGTATGTTAAATGTTAATGCACATTTGCACAACACGGAGCAGCACTGTGCAGGTGGACTGGAACCAGGGTGAAGGCTCACCTGGGGAGACAGGAGCCCAAGGAAGCCATTAAGCAAATAGGGACATGTAGTGACAGGACAAGAGGGGATGGCTTTAAACTGTCAGAGGGTAGATTTAGATTATGTATTAGGAAGAAACTCTTCCCTGTGAGAGTAGTAAGGCACTGGTATAGGGTGCCCAGAGAGGCTGTCGTTGCCCCGTTCCTGGCAGTGTTCAAGACCAGGTTAGATGCGGCTTGGAGCAACTTGCTCTAGTGGAAGGTGTCTCTGCCTGTGGCAGAGGGCTGGAACTGGATGAGCTTTCAGGCTCCTTCAAACCCAAACCAGACTGGGATTCCATGATTTTTGCGTAAGGAAAAAAAAAAGAAGACAAAATTCAACTTGAGGAAGACTTGTATCCATTTCTTGGTGCTCTTCAAAGGCATCATTAGCAATCTGTTACATGTTCATGCTATGCTGGTATTTGATGGTATCATCACAGCCCAGTCAATGCTATTTCAGCCTCAGCAATATCCAGATATGCACTGTTTTGAGGTGTTTTGCTGAAAGAGACCCTCTGTTCTCTAAGCCAACAGACCTTGACTTTGATAAAGCTTTTCAAGGGCTTCCTGGCCTGGATTTCTTTATGTAGGGTTGCAAACAGAATTAAGACTTGATGTAGCTAATTCTGCAGTGAAAAAGAGGTAGGGGAAAGGAAAGATGTGCCAGCATAATTGCAGTAGATTCTTGTATTTACATATAAAGTCGTCATGATTCAAAATATCCTGAAGCAATTACTAATTTTTGGCAGACCTTGAATCAAATCACTTGCCATAGTGGATCAAAATATTGGACCATCAACTTCCCTCGATTATGATCAGGAGCAGAAGATTTAGAGGAAGAGGAAAGAAACCTGTGGTCAGCCATTGTAGAATAAGGTCTCCTTAAGGATGTTGGAATTACAAGCAGGATACATGGCCAGCATGTACAATGTGATAGTTCTAAATGAAAGAAAAACAATGGGGATGATTTAATTCTCTTCTGCTTTGAAATAAAAAAAGACCAGTTTTATTTAATCAATAGACTAGAGTTTGATGTATGGATGAAAACTTACAATCAGTGAAATAATATTTCTGGTTGAGCACTTCTGATCAGGAACTTGTTTGACCTGTGAGCTGCTTCATTTTTCTGAACTTAGATGTCTCTATTCTAGAACTTTAAAAGATTTTGCAGTGCCAGCACAGGGAGTGTGTGCGTGCATGTGTTTTAATACAGATGCATCTTGTAGGAAGGGAGATAAACCTTTTTCTTTGTACACAGACACATACATGATTTATCAAACATATTGTATTACTCTGTCTTTACAGTAAAACATACAGTGGATGTGAATTACTCTATCTGTGTAGGATTAGAAACTCTGATGTTCTGTCTTGTATTCAGGAAGAGGATTACTCTGCAGATAACATGCAGATAATTTAGTTGTAGTGAGGCGTTGCAGCTTAAAGACAACAGAATCAACTTTCTTGAGGTAAAAGGAATAGGAATTGGTATGGAACATACAGTGTAGTTGACCACTCAGAAATTTCAAGATGATATTAGAAATATATATTTATTGGACAATTTTTCTGTCATTCTAAAATTATATTTTGATTTTAAAAAATGAAAATAATCTATTGTAACTGCTGAGCACCTTGAAATTTACCAATTTTATTGCATGTATGATTGGCAGCATTAAATGCCAACAGCTCATTTAAATATGAAACATCTGTACATATTATTTAGGGATTTCTCATCTGTTGATTTTAGAAATGAGGATTTTGAGTCCTTGCACACATAGTCGGTTTTGCTTATATAAAAAAGCAGTTAGTAACGAAAGAATAGTCCTAAATTCTACTGTATATAGTTTTGTGCTTAAGATAGGAAATGCACAGTGTATGAAGAAATACAATATGCATTGCATTCGATTTTAGGTGTGGCAGCAGCAATTATGGTTCCATAACAGTGGGAGTAACATGACAGTTCAAAAGCACACTGAGAAGATTATGGTTTTTTATATACAGCAATGTAAATTCTTAAAATAACAACGTAATTTTTACATTTATCACTGGATATCAGGATAATCCAATTTAGAACAATTTATTCTCAACAGGTAGGTAAAAATAGATATATCATGCTGGAGCATGGTATAACACATTAATTTTTATGAGTGGGTTATGAAGATGTACAACTCAGGACCTAGGATAAACATCATATTCCTTAATTAATCTGTTACGCTATGGGACATATGTGCCGCTTTTATTATACTAAAATGAAAAATGTGGGGGGTGAAAAAGAAAAGTGCTGCTTCTTTCTGCACTAGAAATTGTTTCTTCCAGAACCATAAAAGTGTAAAAACCTAGGCCCCGAACACTATTAGTGAGTTGGACATCTAAATTACTTGAAGACTTGTAAGATAAAGAGCCATCGTCTTCTAGTAATCACATTACAAATACATTCTTTATGGATGCAGTTCCTATATGTTTAAATGAATCCACTCCACTCAAATTCCAGCTAGAGAACGTAGGTGAAACTGCACCTGAGCAACAATATAGGAACAGTAGTGGAAAATGAATGAAGAAAAAAAAAATAGCTCAAAGTGCAGTATTAGAGATGAGTATAGCTTCCTGGGTGACGCAGTTTAGTGGGAAGTGTCCCTGCCCATGGCAGGGGGGTTGGAACTAGATGATCTTAAGGTCCTTTCCAACCCTAACTATTCTATGGTTCTATAATTCTATGAACCTGCCCATTCAGACCCACAAGGCACATTTTTTTTCTCATGGGTCTTATTATAGTTTTCAGCCACCACAGATCCTGAACAATTATGGTGTATCTCTTCAGAGGATAGGGATGCCATAATTTCTAGAGGAAGGATGGCTAAATGTCCACTTCTGTTTGATTTCAGTAGTCCATCTTAGGAAGTTGCTCATTTTGGCTCTCAGTGTGGGCAACTGTCATGTTTCAATCACAGTTTTATTTACAGATGGGGATGAATACTAGTTTTGTAATTATAAATATTTTGCATTTACAGTAAAAGATCAACAAGAGCTTTCATCATCCACTGATTAAAGAATTAAGCCTCACGACATTCCAGCCATCTAGGTAAGTTGTGCTGGCCCCTCAGGGCTGCGTATCTGCTGCATGGAAAGGAGGGGGGATGTTAACATCACTGGTAGAGCTATCCAGGGCTAGCTATCCATCTAGGAACAGACTCCCGGTCTCCCTCGTTTCCTCGTCTGCAACTTCTTGACAGTGTGTACCTATTCGTTCATCTAATATGGGAACTGTTTTTCCAAAATGTGGTATTTCATCTCAGAGTTATGTAGGAGAACTGGGTGCTGAAACAATTTCTTACAGCTTGCCTACTAAACTGTATTAGAATTTCCTAGTGTCAAGCCTGTAAGTTTATGACTGTGTGTGTTGTGTGCCCAAGAGCAAATGATCTTTAAGATATCTATGTGAACATATTTTAATGTGATTTTACAATGTTAGGCTATCTGTCATTATCTGTCATTTCTCAAATCTGATACTAATAGAATTTAGTATTTGCCATTTTACATTAAAATAAGAATAGACATAAGAGAACATAAACCAAAACACTATTAATGAAAAAATCAAATTAGAGATTATTGTGTACTGAAGACATAAAATTTAATATAAATTAGCACAATATAAATAAATGCTTTTCTGCTGTCTCAGCATTAGAAGAACAGTACTGCTTTGCTCTGTATGTCTGTGTCACCAGATTGTTATTTCTTTTGTTTAGTCATATAATAGAATGTGTTGAGACGTATTATCCTCAACTTGTGTAACAGCCTACAAATACTGATTGCAGTTTGAGCTTGTTATGGAAAAGTATTGCCCTGTGGATTGAGAAAATGACCAACAGCGGACTATAATCTATGAAGCTGAGAGTAAAATTGCCAACTAGAGGTCATTTTTCAAACGAAGGGGCAATAGTTTTCTACTATAAACTGAATATTACAGTCAGTATATGTTTTATTAAACCATTTCAGAAACTTGGGAGCAGTTTCATTTAAACTTCTTGCTTGATGTGGCTCAGAGAACAGGCCCAGGGCAGCTCACAAAAGAGGCCTGGCATAGTCTTTATAATAAATATTCTGTATACCCAGTAATTATGAAGGCTTTAGGGCCTTAATGGTGTATGGCCATACCCTACCACCATTCTGCGTCCTTAACAGCAATTGAAGTCGTTAAGATTTGTGTATAAAAATCACTGCAGACTGTTGTTTCTCACTGTAATACTATGAAAAACTGAGGCCAAACTGTAGAGAAAAGCCAATTATGACTATTGCACTCTAAAGAATTAAAAGGAAAACACCTTTTCTCCATACCCTTTCATTATTTTTCTTTCCTAGTGAAATGAGTAGGCAATGGATCTTGTTATTGGCACTCATATGGGCATGATTGCCTAGTGCCTTACTCAATAAGAGGATTTCTGTTCTGGAGTAACAGAAATAACAATAACATGCATGGATGATGTGAAGCCTTTATCTTCCTGCTTTAACACATCTTGGACATCCATAGACAGTTTTGCCATCGTGTGCCTGGGGAACAAAGGAGCTTTCTGCAGCCATTGCTTTGAGTGACTTTTACTGCTAGTATATTGTCAGTACAAAATCCTCTGTGGACTTCAGGTTTTAGAAAGAGTGATAGGGAGTTCTGGCCTACCTGAAACACAGAGGCAAAGAAAAACGAGGAATACTGTAGTGGTTTGCGCAGAAGTTAGCCAGGTAAAACTTTTAATCTTTTCCTTGAGAATCCCTGATGGAAGCATTTTGTTTAGAGCTCCTTGGGGGACTTTTCCTTCGCTGCTTTTACAGACTTTGATGTCGACTTGTTGTCTACCTTGCAGGATTTCTAATTTTCTGTTTTGGGGAAAAGCTCACAGACTGATCCTGGTTTTGTGGCATAAGCATGTCACAGTACAATACTACTATGTTGTCAACAGTTAACATGTTTAAGTTACAGCGTGCTTACATTGCAAGTTCACTTGTCACATTTATGTCTGTAAATCATGCATTCAAATAGCTGTAATTAGAAATTTCTATCTCATTTGCTAGATTAATGCATAGTTACAGCTGTAGCATGGGCAAATTAGGTGCAAAATTTGGTTTTGCACTTTGGTTTTTCAAAAACCAGACCTTACATCCATATGTGTATATATTATACAGTCACAGACATAGTTTTCTAATGGCCATCATTTTAAAGGTCTATATAAAACTTTGCCACTTTGGTAAGGGTGATGGATTAGAATAATAAAAATTGAAACAGAAAAAGACCAGTTATACATCTAGTCCATCTTCTTGACATTACAGGATTGTTCCCTACAGGGCATTTGCTAATACTTTGCCCATAGAAGGTTTAAATGTACCAAGCAATGAAGCTCCCACAGCTAGAATTCAGAAGATATTTTTCCAACACTTTATCTTAAGTTGACCAGTTTACTCTCTTATGTTGGTCATAACTGAAGGGATCTGTCCTGTATGCATCTCCTCAGTGCTTGCATGCTCCTGAACATATTCAGAAAGTCATCATAAATTACTTTGATATTAACCATGCCCTTTCCTCTCATCCTCTACATAACACTGTGTCATTGGGCAGGTTGTGAGTTTTTTTCCTGAAAAAACTCTCTTGTAGATCAAAAGACTGGGTCAATTGCAGTGATAACTATTAATTTAGCATTGCATATATTGCATAATATATACACACTACATGTATACTATTATGTATATAGCCTATGTTCATTTCTAGGAAAATGTTGGTTAGTGGTCTGATTGTACCGGGCAGTGTACAAACATATAATTAATCTCATTTTTAGCAATGCTTAGCTCCAAGTGGAGTGTAGGAATATAGGGTTATTAGTTTCTAGAACATATTTATTAGGTACTTTCTATTTTGATTGACAAGTATTAGTATTTTAAGATGACAGAACAAAATTTATGCTGCCAGACTACATTGAATATAATGTATCCTAAGTAAACAGAAGCATGTGAGCAGGATAATATTTATTGCCTAGTTACATAGGAATGTGGAAACAGAGTAGAGACATAATTATTCTTCAAGAAGAATTTTTGATATTTTGCTTTCTTTAAAAATACATAAGACTGAATTGGCACCTTGTTTCCTCAGGGTAGATGCAGGTTTATTATCTGTCCTGGTTGGGCTGCTCTTGAGAGCTTGCTTTTTCCATCTTTTTCCTTTCTCTCCAAATGCCTGTGTAGGAGAGGAATAGAAGATCCTTCTGAGATTAATTTTATAACTCTTCTGCTTTACTATTTGATGGTTTGCCTTGCAGCTCCAGTCAAAATTTATACTGAACTCTTCTTATGTAGTCCTTTTCCCAGAAAGCCTAATGGTCCAAGTAGATGAAAGTCCGGAGGGGCAAGAGGCACAACCAGAAGACATGTGCAATAGTAGATTAATGAGGAGAAGGATGGAGCCACTGAGAGTTTCTCATTTGGCAAAAAATCAATAACAGTTTTAACTGAGTAAATAATAATTTTGTCTCCAGAACAAGTGTGTGCAACTTTCCCATGTATTTCTAGTGAATATTTAATATAAAGCAAGTAAAGGCACGGCAAGAATTATATAGCTTTTAAAAAACAATGAATAAAGAGACTCCCGTTTTCATGAAGTAATTCACCCACCTAAAATTACTTATGGAATTCAACTTAAAAAGGGGAAGCTGGAGTGTTGGGAACTTTGTTCAGAAGCTTGCACTTAGGTCTCTAGGCGCTGACTGCCATGTCAGGGCCAGATTGGCTCTAGGATGGAGAAGCAGAGGTATGTCTCTTCTGAAAACACATAGAAACACTAAAAACTAAGTCAACAGAAAAGTGAATTCTTCTGCTGAGGGAACAAGTAAAATGAAAGATAAAATTAGCATTAATCAAAAAATAGGAAGACTTTGGGCTCTTTTTTTTTTTTTTAATTAATTTCAGCTTGTATCCTTTTCAGCAAAAAAGTACTGTTTAGTGTTGCAGAAAGTGCCAGGCACAGAATATATTAGGCAGAAGTACCTATCTTTAGTAGAAGAAATTTTAAGAAGCAGCTCTTCAAATCATTCTCAGCTCAGGGTTTTTTAAACATGTGACCAAGAAGCACATTGTCAACATGAGTAGCTGTCCAGTCACAAGATGATGTCATTGGGCAGTTGGTTTTGGTAAACTCAGATTAACTGGAGAAAAGAAGGAGAATCAGTGGGATTGATAAATTTATTTATTTGCTCTCTTGGGTAAATGACTTTTTCCAGTCATTGAGACAAAACGCATTCCAAGTATGGGGTGGTTTATTTTTCCCTGAGCATATCTTCACATACAGTACCTGACTCAGGAAGGGGCTGTTAGGCAGCACTTTTAAACAGTTGCAGAATCTAGCTGCAATTAGAATGTCTTTCAACACAAAATTATATTAAAATAATGTAATTTATTATGAACTGTCTGGTCAACTTCAGCATTCATTCATACTTTATTGTTGGAAAATTCTCTTGGATTATAACGTCATCTTCTCTCTTAAGTGCAACTGCTTGACGGCTGCAGCATTCACTCTGTGCACCTTTAATGTTTACTTCAGCTTTTCATTCCTTGAAAGTAGTTTGATTATTGGCTAGTTCTGGGCATCAAACTGATACCATTAGTGATACCCTAGTCTTAAATGCTTCTTATGAATTCTGATTGATGAGAGCACTGGAGGTGCTTGTGGCAATATAATTTGTGAATAGTAGTTCTTGTCAATCAAGACAATGTGTCACCATGTCTGACATACTTGTAAATTATCAATCCTATTACCAATATATGTCTAATCCCTTCTTGTCCATTTGCAGTACTTCTGGTTGATCTCTTTTGGGCATTAATATTTACGTTTCAGAGTGATACATCTAATGACTGGTCACACTTGGAGGAAACAGTGCCATGTTATGATAAAGTGTCATGGCTTCTTAGATAGATAAGCCAATCAGCATGAAAAGAGGAAAAAACTTGATCTGGCAGGAAATCAAATGGAGAGGAAAAGTTGTGGTGCATGATTGCTATTGAAAACAAAGGAACTACCCAGCAAAGTATAAATGATGAAATGTGCCATCTACATTATGTTGCAGTTAGAGTGAAGGTTGTTATAAGGGGGTTGGTATTGTATTAAATGCCTTTCAGGTAACCCTTCTGGAGTTTGCACCCATAGTTCCTATAAACTTTTCTAGTACAGCCCAGTAAACTGTCCAGTGCAAATATAATAGACTGGTTTGGGTTGGAAGGGATTTTAAAGCTCATCCAGTTCCAATCCCTTGCCACGGGCAGGGACACCTTCCAGTAGACCAGGTTGTTCAAAGTCCCATCCAACCTGGCCTTGAACACTGGCAGGGACGGGCTATCATAATGCTTTGTTGTGAGATACAGGAAGAACTGCAGTTATTCAGAGAGGCTACTCATAAGGACCTCAGCTATAGTCTTAGGTTATCAGGACTTCAGTCGCAGTGCTGTTTCCACTTGAGCATCTTTGTCTCCTGTAATGTAAATTCATTGGGAGCTTCAAACTCTTCAGAGATCAGATGGAAAATATGAATATAATGTGTCTATGTATTGTATGTGGCAGCTAGGCATAGTCATGGAGTAATGTTTAATATATACAGCATCTTGGTTATACAGTCAAGTGGAAAAAAGGGGATGTTTCTATTTATCAGTTGTTTTTTTTGTCTTGGGTGTTTCTATCTTTGACTGATACAAGTATTTTGGAATCCAAACATATCTTCACACTACTGTTGTGTCTTTGTTCTGGGTTTCTTTCATCTTAACTTATCAACACAGTATATGAGCATTTTATCCTACAGTGTGATCATCATCCTAGTGCGTATTTGCTCATTAATGTCAGGTTATGATCTAAAGAAATAAAAAAAAATAAATGAAATTTCATTTTTTTTTTTTATTATTTTTTTGAGCAAATTTTTTTTTTTATACTAATAATGATGAAAATAGGAAAACTACAGTCCTGTGGCTTTGGAGGTGGGAGGGAAATATACACATTTTCCCACAAGTGCTGTACTGCTTCTAGTCTTAGGTTAGCTTAAATATTAGTACTTAAACATGACCCTAAACCAAAAATTTCGACCAAGACTCACTTTGTAATGGGGAATAACAATTTTGGTATTTATTGAAATGCATTTGAAATGCACATTTAATCTTTATAGTTTTTCACTGAACAGATTTCTTTTTTTCATCCATTTACATAAATGTAAGTTGGTAAGGTCTGTTTTTCATACACCTGATAGTCACAGAGAAGAACCTTTGAAAAGAGAAGGTACCAATGGAAAAATATAAAATCTGATAATTTTTTTTAAGCTGTTTTTGGTTGCTGACAGGACATGCATCTGTCCCCCTTCAGCTTAACCATCCAGTCATTCACATGGCTTCTTTTATTCCTCAGAATTATTCCTTCCTTTTGTGGAGACAAACCACCACCCACAAACTCACAAAAATTAATAGTTGAGAGTATGTTTTCTCTTGAAATTTTTTATTTGATTGACATGATTTCTAATACGTATTTTCTGAAGTTTTCAGGGGAAATTGTGCAAATGTTTTGATGGAGTTCAAATACTTAGTTTATTTACATTTGTTGGTTTTAGATAGTTATGCTCTACTGTAATGCAGCATATTAAGACATAAGTGACAGAATTTAAGGATTGTATTTTGACTTTTCCAAGGTAAACATTTGCATACTGCTATGTCAGGTTTGGCCTGTTTTGGGTCAGAACCAAATTTTCTGCTGAAAGCTTGAGTTTCAACAGATCTGCCTATGATAAGGAGTTCAGCAGCTATGGTCTCACTTCAGTCCTTCCTGAGAATCACCATGTCTGACTCTGCTTGTTGCTTTTTCACTTTTAGGAGCTGTCAGTTTGAAGTCCTCTTCAGGCTCTTTTCCCAGTAGCAAGAGGTGCAGAGGTCTTGTTCCTACGAAAACAAGCCCACAATCTAGTTACCGAGCTAGGTTTGTTGCAGTAAATTGGCATTGTAGGGCACATTCTTCCCACCATCTTGAAGCTTTTAATGAATATTTTCTCTTATTTGAAAACTGACAGAGTTTGGCTTCTGTTTATGAAGGAGTCACAGTCCTGCAGCATTGAGTTGTGTTTTCTTAACCCTCTTCTAGTGTGCTTTCAATAAGACAGCAATCCCATGTGAAACATTGCAGATTTCTTTACAACATCAAGTTGGGGTTTTTTGTGTTGTTTTTTTTTTTTCTTTTTTTAGGGCAAACCATGACTTTCAGTAAGTGAACACCTGTATTTTAAGTCAACTTTTGCATTGGGCAGTGCTTTAACTTGTGTAAACTTGTGGCAGAAAAGTACAAGCAAAGGAGATCTAAGGCAAGTTTTTCAGTACTGTCTTGTTTACATGTACATTGTAAGTTTGGCTTATAATAATTTTTATTTTAAGAATAAAATGTGTTAGGACATGCTGGATGTCTCAGCCTTGGGGATCAAAGGTGCTCTTTATCGAAAGGCACTGTCAATGAAAACTTTCCCACATTAGCCAATTACTTTATTTCAAGGCACTGACC
>CM029941.1:90576395-90606395 GCA_017639245.1 Myiopsitta monachus
GTCCAGTCACTGAGAAATGGGTGTTTTTAATTGGGTAAAGACATGCAAACAGAAATGTGATGGCTGTTCACACTGGAATTATGTCATAAACTCTTTCTCTCATGAGAATGTTTGTGTGCCTAGAACAACGCTTCCCTAAAATTTGGATCGAGAAGCATGGAATATACCATGTGATGTGAAACTTTTGGCAAAATGAGAACTCGATCATATAACTGCTGATTTAAACAGTGTGATAGGAAGAGGCTGTATTACTGTTCAGCATGCTTTTTGTGCTCTGTAGCAGGGAAATTTTGAACTCCAAGGCTATAGAGAATTGTGGATCAGCAGCAAAATACTTGCTCTGGTGTTGTGGGACAGAGGTTGGGAAAATGCCAGATGTTTATGCCCATAGGTTGAAAGTATATATCCCTTCTGACTTGGAGGGAGGTGGCAATGTCTTGTGGCTTAGCTTGCGTGAAGTCTTACGCAAGTTTGTTATCCTTACGTTGTGGGAAGCTGTGAGCTTCCTTAGTGGTTCAACAGTTTCCTCCAGAAATGCTTTTTGTTCCAGTAAATTACATCTTGTTCTTATGCTTTTTTAAAAGTGTAACTTCTTTGAGAAGCTGCAATGTTACAGGGAGTCCAAACACATGATTTGTGTTTTGGACAAATGAAATGCGCTTTGCCTTTTTTCTATGATATGTAACATTGTGGGATAATTCCTTAAGGAACAATGAAGATGCTTTGTGTATTCGGATTCCCAGTTAGGATGACTTTTTTTTGTTTGTTTGTTTGTTTGTTTTTGTTGGGGGAACCACAATTTGCAGAACAATGAAGGAATCTGGGAGTTAGAATGGTCTAATTGAAAATAAGTTAAAAAGAAGTATTTCGGGGAACTCTGAAGGTAGTCCGACTCTTGGTTCTACCTATTGATTGAACACTGTTCTCTAATCGAACACATGGTCATATTGATGATTTCTTGTGATGAACAGGTTAATGTGGATCATCTTCTCAAAATTAATATAAAATAGGAAAAAGAAGCACATTTTGCACATGGATTAACTCTGATTTGGTATTTGCATTTATATTTAAAAAATGTCTATAATAAAAGCATTTGGCTCTGAATTTCTTAAAAAAATATTTTGTTCATTAAGGATGCCCTGATCCTGTGATCTTGCTCATACTGATGGTGTTTGAACATAAGCATAACCTTAAAATAAGACAAAAATATCTGCTCCAAAAGAGAATTCATACACTATACAGACGCAGTGGAATGCAGATTTCTAAATCTTTGGGTGCAATGCTTAGTAATATAAAATTCTCCAAGCACCTTATGCTGGGAGGTGAGCACTTGGAGAACAGAGATAAGGCAGGTGACTGTCCTTGTAGGTTTGTGTAGATTCATATGTACCCAGGACTAATGCCTCTTCCTGCTCATGTCCAGAGCTTCCAGGTTTTGCATAATGGATTTTGGGGCTAAACAGGATTCAGGAGCTGAGCTAGGTGCCTAGTAGATATTGCAAGATGTTGCTCTCAGATGAGTGCGTTATTGTATATAGGTAGAAGTGCTTTGTTTAATGAGGACTGTGGCACTCCAGGAAATTCTAGAGTGATCATATAGGTAATTCATTTTCTTCCTGTTCAGCATTTGTGTGTCCTGTATTAGCCAGTTGTGAAATATTTGGAAAACACATCATTGAAAGCAGCATTTCATATTTCTATTTTCCCATAAGCATATTTAAATGTTAATGAAAGCCATGGGACTGAAAGCTGTTGAGACAGAATCTTATTCAAGAGACTAGAGCTGTAGTGTTCTCTGACTCATTTGATCCCCTTGTGTCTTCTTTGGGATTCAACCATTTTTAAAAGGAATTACAGATAGCAGTAGATGAATAGCTTTGTTGCTGGCTATTCATTCCATGGTGTTTCAACATAGGGCACAGATTAATGTAATTTATTGTGTTGATTTTTGTTTTCTGGACATCTGCTCAATACACCCAGATTCCTTCTGTATAAGACTCTGAGAAGCCATCAGTTGGTGACAGAAAATATTGGGATAGATATTCACTGGTAACTTGGAGGTAAAACTCTTTATGCATTGGATATCTAGTGCCCTGAGCTATCCAATTGTCTGTGTCAAATAACCCCAATGTGCCTTGTGTCAAATATTACTGATGTCACTATTGACATCGTGTCAAAAAATGTCATACCTAATGTCTGTCACTGAAGAATGGTGGGAGAGTCAAAATGTGACAAAAATCACTTATGGACAGATAAGGCAAGTACCATGCATCTTCCTCATTCCCCTCAAAGGAAACTAAGTAAACTCTGTCTTACTCAAATTTCCTTACGCAGCACACATTTCGTGTTGTGTATTTCTAGCCAAAGAGATTATAGATTTAAACCTCCTAAAAATATTGGTAAACAGGGGAAGTTATTCAAAACAAGTTTAAAATGACCCAAGTTAGCAGCACAGCTGCAGATGGTGTAGAACGGCTCCATGTATTCATCCAAGGAAGCAGAGAGCTTCAAACATACAAATGCCATGAGGTAGGAGATGCTGAGCCATCAGAAACATCACGAAGAAAAGGGATTTGGTTGGTCTCATTACCCTTCTCTGTATGTTTTTCTTTTTAATGTTAAAGCTTTTTAAAGCTTGAGACCCACAGTCATGTATGATAAGATTCATTGGTTTTGTGAGCAGTTTTTGTGTATAGGGATGCTGGGGAGGGACTCTTCATGAGGGACTGTAGTGATAGGACGAGGGGTAATGGATTCAATCTTAAACAGGGGAAGTTTACACTGGATATGAGGAAGAAATTCTTTACTGTAAGGGTGGTGAGGCACTGGAATGGGTGCCCAGGGAAGTTGTGAATGCTCCATTGCTGGAGATGCTCAAGGCTGGGTTGGACAGAGTCTTGGGTGGCATGGTTTAGTGGGAGGTGTCCCTGCCCATGGCAGGGGGGTTGGAACTAAATGATCTTAAGGTCGTTTCCAACCCTAACTATTCTATGATTCTATGATTCTCGTTCTAAACTGAAGTTTACTTCCAGTATACTTTTCACCATGGCTTGATATGGCTGAGTAAGTGGGTTGTCTTACAGAATTCTGCAATTTTAAGGGCAGCATCAGCAACCCGTATGGAATGCAAAAAAGAAACATTTACAAATGACACATTTTTTACTCCTAACAACAAAGAGACACATTTTCAAATTTTTTGTTCCCCTATGGTATATTTTAAAATATCCTGACACTAATTTGTTTTCTTCTTTTTTTTTTTTTTTTTCCTGAGGGGATGAGTATTTTGTTTTTAGAAGTATTTCTCAGTCTCTCTGCTTCATGCAGTCAGGATCTGTATCCTTTTACCTTCAGAGGCAACATCAGGCAGTTCTGCAGCTCTTAGGGTGGAATGAGGGTATATTTAAATTGGATACTAGGAAAAAGTTCTTCACCTGGGGGGTAGTGAGGCCCTGGCACAGGTTGCCCAGAGAAGCTGTGGCAACATCCCTGGCAGTGTTCAAGGCCCAGTTGGATGGGGCTTGGAGCAACATGTGCTAGTGGAAGGTGTCCCTGCCCAGGGCAGGGGGTTGGAACTGGATGAGCTTTAATGCCCCTTCCAACCCAAACCATTCTGTAACTCTGTGATGACTGTGGGCAGCAGTATCTGCTAGGAGTTTGGCTTTGAGCAAACAACTTCAGTAATTCCAAAGTAGTCACATTAAGTAGCAGTGATAATAAAAAATAGTGGGCTTTAAAGCAACATTCTACTCTGCTCCTAAAGCAACTGCATACAGTTTTCTCAAGTAGATGCCTCTTGTTTTCCTGAGAGCCTATGGACTTATGTGAAGTAGTGTTGGCTTCTGTTGTCCAGACGGTTTGTGTGATTTGTTAGAACCACGAGATCAAATGTTGTCAAGCAGTAAAGAAATGTTAAGAAACAGTGCTTGATGTATCCATCAAAAGACTGACATGTTGTGAGCTGGCTTAGTTTTGCACAGCATTCCATGAAGTGAAGGAGTCATATGCAGACAGTAAACACCCTAATGTCTGGGTTAACATACAGAATCAATTACTGCAGAGCAGTTGTACTTCAGTACCTGTATCACTGGCTGCTATTTTGGAGGCAATGCTGAGAGCTGATGAAAATCCCAGTGCAGTGGGGCTGTGAATCACCTTCTGCTAGAGTCCCATTTGGATTCTTGGATACATAACTATTTTAAGGGCTGTGAATTTTGAATTCGTATTAATTTTATGTTTCTGAAACATCTTTGCCTAAAATACAATAACAAATAGAAAATTGGATGTTGGACTGTAGGAAAAATAAAATCCTTCAACAGAAATAGGAAGGAAACAAAAACATAGATGCAAAACATTTGCCTGATTACCAACATAAGTGTATTTAATAAACATGGAATTAATTACTTTTTTTCTGGCTTCATTAAGTTAAATTAATTTTGAAAAATCTAGTCTTGGGCACTTTACCTCTAAAATACAGTCTTTGCAGGTTCAATGCTGCCAACATTTCTCAAATAACTGAAACGGCTTAGGTGATATTGAAGGTGATTCTGTATATGATGAATGGCTCATCTACTGCCCTACATTTAAACTCAGAGAATGGTGAAATATGTTTGAAAGCCTGGGTTATTACATCTGGACTCAGCAGTAAGTTGCCTTCAAAACCAAGAATCTTCAGGAGGTTCTTCCGGGTTCTTTGGGTAATCTAGGTTCCGTGTCTGGAAGACTCCTTCCCACTTCCCACCTGCAGGCTTTTCCTGCTTTCAATGGCTCGTGTTCCCTTACTCCTAGAGAGTTCCTCTGTTATGGCTTTTGCAAATATGCCATTTTGGGTTAATAAATAACAATGTTGGCATTGTTGGAAAAACAAGCTTTTCCTGACCTAGTCTTGGCCTCCAAGTGCGAGGCAGAGAAAATGAAGGAAAAAGCTCAGCTCTACCTCTGTATATCTCAGTTCCAACCAGAGTCATGGAATGGAACTGAGAGAGTTTTTCTTTCATCCTGTACAAATTTCAGACATTAAAGTGTTCTGGTTTGTTGGTCAAGATTGCTTAAGCTCTTCTGTTTGAGTAAGTGATACATAGTTGGAGAGAGGCTCCTTTTGGCATACACTTGTGCTGATAAAGCTCTAGATTAAATGCTAGCTCCAATTAAAAAAGGAGAAAGGACAATAAAAAAGTGAGCTTCAGTAGGAGTGGGTGAGTGAATGTGCTCTACTAGAATAACGTAGTTGGATGCTCAGGATACTAATGATGTATGAAGCTAAACACCTGATCTACCTTACTCAGAGCCAGACCTGAACATAATCGTTCCCCATTCAAGGAGAATGTCCAATTTCATCCCTCTGTAAAGTACCTGTGGGTCCTTTATTTTCCTTTTTTCTTCTTTTCCTGAGCACTACTTTTACAAACTCCTGGTAATATCAGTTTGTTCGTTCTTTCTTCTTCTACTTGCCTTCCATGGCAAAGACATGAACTCTGAATCTGTGTTAATTCTAAAAATTAATTAATTCCCATTAAAAAATAATCAATTCCAATAAAAAAGAGTTAATGGCTGGACTTGGTGTTTGATATAATCCTTAGCGTGGTAAAGTAACATGGCAAAGTTTAATGTACAGATGTAATGTGCTTCTGTCCATTTAAAGTCCTCTCTCACAGTTAGAGGTTTACTAGCGGCAATATCTGTGTAACAGCAATACTTTAATGGCATTTACTAACCTAAATATTTGCCTTCTAGAAGCAATGTTACATAAAATTCTTGAACTGCAGTCTAAGCAACTGCTGGAATGTCTGAGGTAAGAAATGTGACCTTTGGGGAGGATCAACAACAGGAGAACAGTTACCACTGTTTGTGACTTGTGTCCATAGTGAGGGGGCTTGGAATGGGAGGACGGTGACCAGTGCACATGATGAGCCCCAGGGGAAGTTCTTCTTGTTATAATTGCATTAATAACAGAAACTATTTTACATGAATTTCAGTGTATCCTTATACACTCAAGGCAGACAGTTCAGCAAGGTCTTTCTGTGACAGATAAGGGAAATAAATAGACAGAGACCTTCATTTATATTAAATGTTAGGAGCTGCAAAACCTGTGTGGAAAAGAAGAATCTTGAGTTGGCTTTGTTCTAAATGCTGATGAAGTTACATTATCCACAGCCTGAAAGCAGAACAAAAAATGTCATCTTTGAGGCATCATCTTTTCCACATTAATTCTGCTCCTTCTCCCTCAAAGTATTTAGTTGCCAGCTATTATTCTCAAGTGTTTGCATTCAATATCCATCATAAAGTATCGTATCCATGTTTCTGCAGTTATTAGTCAAGTGACGGTCCTGATATTTAACCAAGGCAGATTTGATTGGGTGCACAGGTGACAGCAATAGGCATGTGAACAGGTGAAGTTTCAAAAGTCACTCCTCAACTGGAGGGCTCTTCCAGACTGTAGACAAATAGACCAAAGCCTTCTAAATGAGAACACCACCCACAGTGCAACAATTTGCCTGTTATATTCAGGTGAATGTTGATAAGGGATTGGGGCAGGAAGGGTCATGCGGTAAAATTTGTTTCAGAGTGGGCTTGCAGTGGAAATATGGAACAGAGATGCCCTTTACTTCTGATGGCACTTCTTTTAATTATTTTTATTTTAAGGATTTCTTTGCCAGGGGTCTTATACTCTTTCTGTTTTTTTTTTTTTTTGTTTGGTTTTTTTTTTTGGGTTTTTTTTTTTTTTTGTTTCTTTAGCAAAGTAGTCCTACTTAGCTTATTTATTTTTCAGCTTTAAAACATCAGCATTTTATAGATCCGAATTTCACAATGTGAGGATGATTGCTACGTACAATTTGCAAAATTGTGATTAACCAGCCCCTGTTTCGAGTCAGCTCTCCCTAATTCACAAAAGGCTTCCAAGAATAGTCTGAACAAAATTCAGTGTGCAAATTGTAGGGCAGATTTTTAGAGGGCAGTTTAAAGAATGAAGTCCTAAGGGTTTTATCTATATTTATATCTCTTGTTAAACCAAACTCTTATGTAAATGTTACAATCTGTAAATAACAAGCTGAGCAGCTTTCTTAAAGGAAAGATTGCATCCACATTTTTTGAGGTTTGGCAAAATTATTAACTTACACAATAGACTAATATACAAGTATATTTGGAAGCAACAAACGCCAGCCTGTGTATTCATCTGTATTTTATGGATATTTAAAGGTTTAAGAAAACACAGACCTTTCATTTTCCAGTAAAAATTGTCTGAAATTAAAAAACACTGCCCTTAGTGATGGCTTGAAAAAAATGGAGATAGCTTTTGTATACTTTTACTTTTTATAGCCATTAATGTTGTAGTAAATCTTGTATTATTGTATACAGTCTAGATTATTCTTCATTCTTTTGCCTTTGGACAGGAAAGAAATTACTGGCTTCCATCAGTGTTATTGGCAATCCCTGTATTCTGACATCTGTTCCTTTCTAAACATTTTACCAACCTTGATGAAATGTAGTTTAGTGTTAGAAACTGACTTGAAGAAAAAATTGGATGATAAAAAAATAACATTGATTAAACACCAGAAGTAATTTACCAATGACTATCAATATTTTGATGGCCACTGCAGTTTATTTCAAAAAAGCTAGGCATCTTATAGAAATTTTAATCATATTTAATCTTTGAATTAAGCTGAATAAATGAATTCTCATATTTTAAACAGAAGGATGAGAGAATGATTTTGCTCAATTCTAATCAAACTGTTTGAGCTGCATTCCTGAGAACGTTTGGGGCTTATTTTATTGATGCCATGCAATGCACATCTCCCCAAATTAAAAACCTCAATATTTTTTAATACACAGTGGAGATGTCGTTGGTGACTTTGTCCTTTTCCTGGAGCTGTGCCACCACAGTGCTAGACCTAGGTTTGCTTGTGCTAGACTAGGTGCTGAAGTGGGGGAGTCCCACAGGGCAGTTGAAGGGGCTTCAAACTACAGGGGTGGTGGCTCTCTGGTAAACCACCACCTTTACATACACGCTTTCTTTATTAACTGCGCTTCACTGAAGTAAAGCAAAGTAATGAAAGGCGAGTGTGCTTGTTTTCTCTCTGGTATCAAGTGCAGAGCAATTATGGTGTGTCCTTCCCCACCCTGTGGAGTGGTGAACTACAAGAGGACCCTTGCAAGAGGTTCTTGAGGGCTGGGGCAAAAGAAGGGGTGAATGTTTTGTTTCCAAGGATTGGAGAAGCTAATTACATTGTGAAGGAGTAGGGTATGAATAATATCCTCTTGGGAAGGGAAGTGTGGGGGAAATAAATTGAAAAGGGCTACTATAGAGTGTGTGTTGTTATATTGGAAAAGGTAGACAAACAAGAGAATGGGAAGGTGTGATTATTTTTTTTTTTTCAGAAGCACTTATCAGTCACAGTGGAGCTGTTGAAATTCATGGGATTTACTATGGACTAGTAATGTCTGGGAGCAGAGTGTGGACAATGCTAAACTATGAGACCCCTGTCGTATGGGTGCACTCTCCCTGAATGTTATTCAGTGAGGCCATAATACTTTAAAATGGGGAGGAAGGCATATATCTCCAGTATATATAAATGTGTGTATATATAAATGAACCACTGAGAAGAAAATGAAATTGCAGCTCTTGATGAATTCACTTAGTCATACCAAGATTTTCAAAAGTGGAATTATTCCTCTAGCAACAGGATCTTACAGGACTCCAAAGCTAGTTTTGATTCCCTTACCTTTGAGAGTAACTTGAACCACTGAGGGTTCAAGGTAGTTGCCAGGCTATTTGAAATGAAGGGGATTTGAGAGATTTGTTTTCTCCATTTTGCAGAAAATTTTAATTTGAAGGAAAGTTTTCCTAACAGACCTTCTCTAGAAACTCAGAATTTAATGTGAAAACAGTTTTCCTTTCATTTCCTAAAAGTCATGGATGGTAGCAGAAACTGAGTGGTCTAGGTTAAAGTGGTGTGTAAACTGACAATTTTTGGATTCTAGTACTCTGTGCTAATCATAAAAAAAAAAAATCACACATTTCAGCCGGAGACCTCTCAGCATGCCTGATAAATTAATTCAAAGATGAATGAATTCTCACAGTTCCTTGCTGAGGATATTTAGTAAAGAAAGTAAACGTTATAGACAAAATGTCACTTTGGGAAGTGCATTGTTTTTCTTAAAGCTGATTTTTTTTTTCTTTCTGGAAATCTGTTGGATTCAACTGTATTTATATGGACCTACCAGGTGCACAGTATGGTGATCAGGAGACTATCCTGGGAAATGGGATGACCAAATTCAGATGCATGCCATTCCTGAGCCTCAGTGACTTTGAGTTAAAATATAAAACAATAAAACCATCTCTGAATTAGACAAACGAACAGGATTTGGTTCTCCTCTGCTGTAAGCACCAGGGAGACAAGAGATCTTGGCTCTGTCAAGTCAGCAACTAAAAATGGTTGTTTTAACACAACTGTGTTTTATACGCACCTTTGGAATAAATAAAAACAAATAAAATCAATTTTCTCTCTCCCCTCCCCCAGAAAAAAAACCCTAGAAATTAAAGAGGGAGGAAAGAAAATTGTCATTCTGTAGTCATATTTATTGTCTCTTGTTCAAGGATGGGGAAATGGAGAGGAAGATTCAGTTGTCTGCCCTAGCGTCACCCAGCCAAATCAGCAGGCATCTGACATAGGGCCTGGGAGTCCCAACTAACCTGGGTGATGTTATATTGGCAGGTGTCCGTCCGCCATATCAGACCTGGCAGCCTCCTCGTACCTCCACCTTGCAGGCTCCCTTTAACATATGGTTTCAAAGCTGTTAACATTCACCTGCTTAGATATCTGTACAAACTACTAGTAGGAACTACAGAAATATCTAACAGATGCATGCATTCACCCTGGGATTATTGCATTCTGGGCTCGGACCTGTCAGCATCACACCCTTTCACAATCCCATTTTATTTTTTCCCTTGCTCATGTGGTGTACACCTGTGACATGCTGGCACTGCACTTGCTTGCACAGAGAGCCCCTCAGGTTCAAAGATATCCTTACATCTTTGTTCCCTTATGCGTGAATCTTTTGAGGTTTTTCTCTCAGTGTTCAAAAGGCTTGAGCATAGCAATACATTTTTAAAACCTATTCTGACCCTTTTTTGAATATGCTGAATATAAAAGCAGAAACAAAGTGAGGAGAACTAGACAAACAGACGCAGGGAGACATCGTAAGAGAAAAAAAAACAACCCCACAGCTCCTGAGCTTGCCAATATTACTTCACAAACCTGTAAACTAACAATAGACCACCACCCCATGCAGCTGGGTGTGCAAACCAAAGGTGTGATGAACGTCTGGGCTTTCCAAATGCAGCAAAATAACAGGCACACCTGTGCTAAATAACCTTGTATTGATTTTATTTTCTTACAATATTCACAGTCCTTCTCTTTTAGAAGTCTGTGTAGGGGTAAAAAAAAAAAAGGACTTGTCAGTTTAGTTTCAGTTCTGGGACTTATCTTCTGAGGTTCAGTGGGGCTGTTACAGAACCATGGGGTTTTACTTGTGCTGAATAAATGTAGGACTGGGTCTTAAAATGGAAGAGAGATTGTTCATCTTCTGGACCCAGCCTGGCTAATGTACATTGGTTTTGGCTAATGGTCTCCTTGCAGTTCAGTCCTGGCTTGTTTGCTTGCTTGTTTTTGTTTTTTAAATGAGCAGCTGATGCTCTGATAGCTAGTTACAACAACTGAGAGGTTAAGAAAAATTCTAATAGTCTTTAAATGTGTATCTTAAGGCGCATCACTGATTTCAAGTGATTAATATTCAAAAATTCATGGTTGTTTAATGAAATGACATCTCAAATCAGAAAAAGTAGAACTGAGATATTTTTGTAACTTAATTCTCACCACTGCAGAACCACATAGTTACTACTGCTGCTATTATTATTTGGAGTCATAGATTAGCGTTAGTGTTATGTGTGATTGTTAAATTTCAAGGATAAAGAAAATTCGCTGCCAAGAATTTACCATACTATTTCTGAACTGTGAATCTAAGAAATATAAAGGCAGGCATTGTTAGTAAAATCTAAGTACGCTTTTTGGTCAGTTCGTCAGCAGTGTAAATAGATCCAAGGGTTGCTTCAAAAGGCTAGTTAACCTTTTGTCCTTTAACAGTACTCCAGACTGAGCTTCTCTTTCACCTAAGCACCTACCGACTTATGTCCATAATTTCAATTAATTCTGAGTCTCTCTTTCGTACATTGTTACTTGAAATGGAAAATATTGGTTACAGCCCAAGAGAAAAATTTATAGCCTGCTACTGTAGCCTTGTGCTATTTCAATACAATAATACAAATGCATTCCCACTTTGTGATAAGAGTGTTTTTCTCTTACTTTCTCACGTGATGTTCAGACCCCTTCCAGAATGACTTCGTCTCTGTGGTCCCAGAGACTAAATGCTCAACGGGCCTTTAAAGATACTTCTTACTCTTTACAGTGAGGGGAGCAGACTCACTCGTTCTCTGTTGCATTCAGAATGGGGCTGTGAGAAGCAATTTTGGTTTTGTATAGCTAAAAGTTGGGGCTTGTGCTACTTCCCTGTATAACCCTGGGAATATTTTCCTTCATTTTCTATGGGAAACATGGCATGATCCAGTGCTGAGGAAGGTAAAAAAAGTTTTCCAGGCCCAATCAAGCTCCTGTTGATGTGTCCAATGAGAAGAAGATGGAACACAGGAGTGCTGCACATTTTGGAAGTGAGAAGGAGACCCACTGGACAAAATTTTCTTTCCAGTAATCAAGGGAAGATGGGAGTCTCATAGCAGTAATGTGGATTCCTCTAATTACCACTTCCAAGTTATTAGCATCTGGAGCCCTTTCTCCCTTTTCTATCTAGCAATTACAGAGTGGGATAGATTAAATAGTTGCAGAAGCTGTATGGTGGACTGAGTTTCTTGCTGTTGGCATTTCCTTGTTGGCTGAAATAGACACTTTCAGCTGAAGTTCAGGCTTTTCACCTGGCCTTGAATCCTTGGCCATTCTGTCCACACAGAACATGTATTCAAGTACCTCACAAAATTTATTTACTTCTCTGCTCCCTGCCCCCACCAAAGAAAAAGAAGCACATCTTAAAAAGCCAAAGAAACCCATTCAAACACATGTCTTGCACATGAAGAATCATGTCTGTAATAAAATGGGATCCATATGTGTGTCTTGGATGTGAGCATCAATGCTTGGTTTAGCTTTGCCCACATGCCAGGGCATGTGTGCCGCTGCTGAAAGCAGGGAGTTTTCTTGCTAAATCACACACAAAATTTGAACTCAGGGTTGCATTAGAGTCATAATTTCATAGTTTTCTGTTGTTTCTTTCCCCATGTATAGTGTCCTTTGTTTACAACCCAAATCCTCTCAAGATTAAACTTTAAAAAGACTGTGATTTAATGGACTTAGGATCAGATTCTAACCTCCAGCATGAAACAAGCCTGACTAGAGCACTCAACAGTAATAGAGGATTGTTTGCAGTTGTGAAGCAATGACCGCCAAACATTATTCAGAAAAAAAAAGATGCTGGGACTAATTTTTGCAGGGATGAAATACTCAGATGAATGTTAAACAACTTGAGTAGCAACAGACGGTGACATACACAAAGGGTAAAAGAGAAATCACTACCATTCCAAAGCAGCATTGCACTTCCACTTCCCCTCTTCCCCCACCCCCACCCCCCCAATATCTTAGGAAAAAGCTTCATCTAAAGAAATGTGCTAACTTGAAGCTATCTCCTGCATATGTCCTGCAGAAGGATCTGGACAGATGGAGAACTGTCCTGCAAGAATCTGTTTGCAGATTTTAAATATATAAAGATAATTGTCTCTTCAGTTCATCTTCCAAGTTTTGGGCTTGTTTATGCTTATACGTTAATTTATTCCTTCCTTTCACTTTTCACCAAATAAGAACAATCTTGTAAGTTTAAGATTAAATCCTTGCTATTGCTCAGGTACTTTGTACTCTGCTGGTAGTGGAAAGCATCTGTGACTTCACTGGCCTACAGAGAATATGAAATACCATCTCTAAGTCAGTCCTAAGTAAGTGTGGCAGTAGTAGCCCCATCTCCTTTCTCTCTGAGGATGTACTTGGAGTACGGCACAACCTGTGACCATCAGATCAGTTCTCTGTTGAATACAGGTAAAAAGGATTAATTGGCCTGGCAACAGCTCTGAAACTTGTGCTACCATTCACCTCATTGTTAGCTGTGTCATCTGAAGATTGTTTTGGAGACCAGCGATATTTTGCATCACATTTCAGTTACTTTCAGAGAATGGGAAGTGAGGTTCAGATTTTCAATATGAAAAGATCCTTCTGATGTCTGCACAGAATTTAGCTGGTTTGAGGGTACTAATGTTCTGTAACACAAATAAAGCAAATTTTAAAGTAAGGAATGCTTCAAGAAAAAGGGAAATGAGAAGAGATGCATTGATGGTATTTATTTTCTTGCTGCTTTTTCTTGTCATGATGGCCTTGTTCCTGAAAGACAAAGCAAGCTGCTTGCTACCAGCCTTTCATTATATAGAAACTTTCGCATCTTCCTACTGGGGCTAGGTGATCAATTATTTTGTAAAGAAAATGGGGTGGGTTGTTTTTGTTGTTTTATTTTGCCTTTTTTTTTTTTTGGGGGGGGGGGGTGCCTTTTTTTTTTTTTCTTCCCCAAAAGCTGTGCTTCCTTTTTATTTATAATTATCTCCACATAAGTCCTCAATTTCAAATTCTGAATTGGACACACATGCACACTGACTTGCATGTAAAAGATTTGTGACAGGAGTCATATGGCGTTTCCATATCGTAATTATTCTCTGAATCACGCCCAGAGTCCTTGGAAGATCCTGAAAACCTACAAAAAGCTGGTTTGAGTTTACCTATGGGACTTGGTGCTCACCTCAGGTTTTTATGTCATCAATAATTTTTTTTTTCTTTTTTTTTTTTTTTTTAAGGGGGAGAATTGCCTTTACTACCTCATTGTCTTAGCTTTGTATTACAGAGTTTTTTCTTAAAACAGTAGACCCATAAAAGGAATGCCATCAGCTGGAAATCTAGTCCATGTTAGTATTTCCATGATTTGTTGCATCTTCCCCAAATGTTCTTAAGTTTTGTGGTTTAAAAATCATATTTCCCAGATTCTTAAAGACGAGTGGGTTTCACTCATCCGTTGCATAAGAAATCCATATAAAGATAAGATGGTTTTGATTTTCAGAGGGGAAATGGTTAAGCTGGTGTTACCAAGGTGCTATTGTTTGCAGGAAGTAAACATGTTAAATACATAGAAATAGCTTCACTTTCTATCAAGTCACCTGAATATCTTATCTCTACAAGTGTTAAGGAATGTAGACAGATTTTTCATCTCTAAGTGGATCTTTTAAAATCTTGTCATAGGTCCATGAGCAATCCATATGTCTTCTATACCTTAACAATCTTTACCAGTAGCACCCAGGGAATTTCATAGGCTGTGCACTATGTCAGGACTAAGACCATAAAAAGGCACCTCAAAATAAGGCAGGTAAGTTTTCACTTGGCCAAGAAATAATATCATGGCAGCTCAAAAGCCAGACCTTGCTAGAGCCTCAGGTAAGAGGTCTTTTCATTTTGATGAGTATGTACCTTCTTTGCAAGCATGTTACCGTTTCAGCTGACATGTAAACTCACATACATGTCTTTAGAAATATAAAAATTGGTGCTTGCAAGATTGCACATATGAAAACTCAGATTCACATCTTCATATAGATGCTAGTGGCCATGTTGTGAGCCAACAGGACTTCTGTACCGGTTCACAGCATTGCACTGTTTCTGCTGCACAGCCCCGGCACTGCAGAGGCAACCCGGGCTCCATCAGCAAATTGGTGGCTAATAAAGACAGGCAGCAACAGCAGCAGCAGTGTTGGCCTTCTCCACAGCAGGGTACCACAGATGTTTCAGATAACAAAGTGAGCTTCGCTGACAGAACATGTGTGTAATATGTAAAATAATGGGATCCAGAAGAGGAGGGGGTTGAAGAAAGGGCACTCCAATCCACCCATGTAAAAAATGTTTTTTATTTATAAGTGAGCAACTGAATATAAATGTTGCCTGCTTCCACAGAAGTAAAAAAATAGCAGGCTGATGTGGATGAGACACTTTGCATGCCTTCTACTGAAACAGACTCTATGTTGAAAACTTTTTCTTGTCCCTAGAGTGGGTCCAGGTCTTCAGATGGAGTAAATCCATGCAGTTTTATTGTATAGCAATTATACTTTTTTACCTTCTCTGATGATCTGACCGTGCTATGGTTGGGGAAGTTCATCACCAGAGTTTCCTGTGTAACACTGAGGAAGGCTCAACTGCTTTTGTACAGTACCAGCACTACCAAACAGTTGCTACCCTGAGGAGTTTTGCAGGGTGGACCTGAAGAAACAGGAATATGCAGTGGTGACCCACAGCTACCAGGAAAAACCCTCCAAGTTCTCAAGTAAGATCATTTGATGGGAACTTGAGGAATTACAGCAGAAATCCCCATTTTTGTGATATAGCAGGCTTACCCTGTACTGTTCAAGTGTCCCAAAGTAGTAAGATCAACTTCACAGTTGAGGAATCCTTGGGTGATGGAGACTTTCATAGACATTTTCTGCACCAGTCCCAAGGGGGTGAACAAGGAGCATGAATGGAGCCACCAAGCGCCACTGGTGGGGGGATGGTACTGCAGAGTAAGGGTCTTGTAAAACCGCATGTGTGGGCAGCCAAACAAGGGTTTGCAAACAGGATCAGAAGAAAACCCAGGACGCCTGTTTAGCCCCATATGTATCTTCTCCACACCTGCAGAGCACTACCAGCCCTTGTACGCCACAAGCAAGGGCTGCCCGTGAGTGTGCAACTTGTTAGCCGGCTTTTGAAGAATAACAGACAACAGGATTCAGTGTGATGGAACAGGAAACTCCCATCAGAGGCTAATAAATGTTTCCTTCTAAAATGGGGAGATGCTTATGGGAGTCCAGATATAAAGTGAAAGTAAGACAGCCCCCAGAGGAATTACTGAGGTAATAAATGTACTTACTAGGGCAGTGTGTGCCAGAGCTAGACAGAAATGGGCTAAGACCAGAAGAAAATTAGAACCTCAAGTGCAAGCTGAAGCCTAGTGGTCAGATGAAATTCAACCCTTTCCTCTGAGAAAAAGAGTTATCTCCTGTTGACTGACTCACTCAATTATCCAGGATTGGCATGGCCAGTGAAAAGAACAACAGTGCATGATTTCTGCCATCTGTCCTGTTTTAAGAAGTAAGATATGAACATAGAATATGGTAACCAGCTGAAGGAGGATTTTGCTCTCTACATAATGCATACACGTTATGTACAGCTTGTGCTGTTACAGCTACACCATTATGATGAGTCAGGGTCTGCTCGGATGTCAGATATTGTGGTGCGTGGCTCAATGTTGCAAGGTTTCTAAGGTCCTTTCAGACCAGCTACTGGACATGTGGTTTGGCCAAGCACTGTGCTCCTCTCCATGCACTTGTGTATTTTTATCTTCTTCAGAACAGTCATCTATGAGACCACAGTGAAATCAGAGATGAATGATCTACAGTAAATGTTTCTGAAGCTGAAATATAACTAGAGGCTAGGCAAATTGTTCTGAAGAACTTGTGGCCAAATATATATTGTGGTATCTTTATCAAGGTTTATATTTTTACTAGTTCACTAAAGCACGACATGTAAAAAGCAGGAGTTCTGTACTACATTCTGTAACTAAAGAAAGTAAAAGAATTCCTGATTTTTTTTAATTAATAATTTTTTTTCTCCTCTGAGCTGAGCCTTATAACCAAGATCCACCTTGAAAATGCCAAGGTCAGAATTTGAGACACAGGATATTCTCATCAAGCTGCCCAACAAGATACCTTTATTCAGCCAAATTGGAAAACTTGTGTGCAACTCAAAAAATCAGAATAGAATCCTTATTGAGCAAGGTTAGGAGGGATAGAAGCAATCGGCTTATATAGAGTATTTTTACCTCATAGGAATGTGGTTCTGATTGCTGAAAATGTATCCTTTGCATGAAGTGCAGGCATAATCCTATGCCTAATTTGCCTTTTGAGTAAAAGTATGCTTAATGGCAATTTCAGGGGGGAAAAAAAGTCTATTTAAAGCCTGTTGAGCAGAATATCCACTTATAGAGGGAAACTATACGTGAATAATGTTAATGGAGTTCTGTTTTGTGAAATGCATAGGACAACTAATAGAATCAAGCTACTATAACACTGGATGATTAAATTACATTTAAGAGAGTTCCTAATTTATGACCTTTAAAAATAGCTTTAGAACTGCTTTGTAAATCCTAGACTTCTTCATAAAAATGTTTTTAGGAATCTTGACTCTCACTTTAGATTATGGTCAGAGGACCTTTTGTGCTATTGTATGTCAGTAGTTCCATTAAAATATTTAAGTAGGCTAATTATTGGAAGAAAAAAATGCTCTCTGGAGAAAATTGTTATACCTGTTTATTAGTGTGGGAGAAGTTCTTAATCTGGGAGTAAAACCTGAACAACAGCAGAAAACAATGACCAGAGCCAGGACCTCCTCAGAAAAGGGAATTAAGCCCTATAGATACCAATTATTGAGTACTTTTCCTCAAAATAGTAGTTTCTTAAAAAAGTAGAAGTCTGTGTGCAACTTCCAGCAATCACTGGCATACTATGTGTTCCCATCATTTTTTCCCTCCCATTTAATTTTATTGTGTCTGCTTATTGCTGTGAAACTCTTTGATTCACTGTTATCTTGCACAGAGAAACCCCACAGATTTACTGCACAGTTTGTTAAAACTGTTTGGTTTTTTATCAGTTTTAAAGAGGCTGCTCTTTCAGACATTTGGTGCTGCTTTTGCGTTGTAGCATTCAGGAAAGTAAAGAGAGTTTGAAAGCCCTTCCATGTAACATCGCGTGTTATAGAGAGATTCTGAGTAGAAATTCCCTTCTAAAACTCTGTTAAGTTTTACATCATTCCTTAAAACATCCTACAGTTTTGTTAGCTTTTGTGCCGGGGGGTTACGCCTGCTGTGGTGTCATTTATTGCTCATCTTAAAAGAAGGCAGAGAACAAAGGTGGAATAAGCTGCTTATCTTCTGGATCAGCCAGATGTTATTATTCAGCGGTATATAGGAACTTAAGGCACCAATCCTTAATGGTGAGAGGTGCAGGAAAAGGGCTGCAAGGCTGCTAGAAGGGGTCACTTCCTCACAGCATCCCAACTGCCAGTGCATTGGTGCATCACACTATCTTAAATGCGGCTTTTGCCTGCTGGGTGCAATGGAGCTCATGTTTCCAGACAGCTGCAAATGGAAATGGCTAGTTTAAGAACATGATCATTTTTTTTTTTTTTTTAATCAATTTAGCAAGAACGACCCCAATGCTCCATAGGTCTGTCTTTGTCACTGTGAAAGTGCTGTGCTATAGCTTGGCCCAAGTTACCTCAAAATTACTAGGGCTGCAGAGTCAAGAGCTGAAAGTGTGGGCACAGCTATGGAACAGACTCAAAACAGACAGTGAGATTTCTGTGGTCAATCATATGGCTCTGCACTTTATAATGTAAAGTTTAAATTGTATTGTTTTACAGAGGAGCTCCATTATAGGTCAGTCCTTGTCTTAACCAGCCACTTGAAAGTGGCCCCACTTGACTCCCAACACAATTTACTCTGACCGTTAGTTAAGGGCTGTTTCTACTATGTCTGTGGTGTTTGCAGTTCCATATGGTGGTTGCTTAAGGCTGATCTAAAAGTAAACAAGTACAGGGTTTCAGGCACACAAAGGTATGGGACTCAGTCTATAAAGAAGAAATTCAATGCAAGGGAGGAGCTCTGTCTTTATTTTACAACAAATATACTAGCAATCAGAGACCAGGCCTCACTTTTGTCATTCTTGTTGGTTCATGGTTCATCACCATCTATTTCTGTTGGGATTTTTTTGACCTGGTCTGGTTTTTTCGTTGTTGGTTGCTTGCGGGGTTTTTTTTTGTGTGTGTCTGTGGTGGGAGTTTTTTTGTGTGTGTGTGGTTTTTTTTTGGTTTTTTTTTTTTTTTAATTTTACTTTATGGCTGCTTTTCTGAAAATGAAATTACTGCACTATCCTGTGCATTCAGTACTTGCAACAAGGAGAGATTCTGGCTTTGCCCCAAACTGTGTGTAGTCTGGATACTTTTACAGTGAATATTGCTGAAGCAGTGAGGAACACTTTTGTAAGGATGAGAGAGAATGTCAGGCTAAAGCACTATAAATAATTTATAGTCCTCAGATAATTGTCCTGTGAAAGTTTCCAGTGCTCCGAGTTTCATCCTACCACCCCTATTTTCAGCTATCACTTATAGAATCTTGACTTAATATTGTTAATTGCATAGTAAACAGAACAATATTGTTTGCCCCAAGACAGATTACCATTTCTTATTACAGAATTCACATAGACCACTAATCATTGATACCATCTCCACCAGTTATAATAAAGTTTATCTTCAATCTGATAAAAAGCATGTACTGTTGCTCTTATTGTAAGTGGTTTAAAAACAAGGTTTTTTAAAAGCTGGGTAGTTCATTGAAGTTACAATTCTGCATTTGCCTAGCAAAGAGAGGTGGTAGTCACAGCCACTGAGTCACAGAATCGCAGACTGTTATGGGTTGGAAGGGATCTTAAAGCTCATCTAGTTCTAACCCCTGCCATGGGCAGGGACACCTTCCACAAGACCAGGTTGCTCCGAGCCCCGTCCAACCTGGCCTTGAACACTGCCAGGGATGGGGCAGCCACAGCTTCTCTGGGCAAAACACCACCCTCCTAGTCCTGGCTGAAAACCACCTTTCAAGTGTTCTGCCCAAAGCCTCTTCTGGTAATGCATTTCCAATCTTCCCCGGTGAATTCAGGCACTCTTGAGGGATATTCTTCTAGCTCTACAAGTTTTTATGTTGTAAGTACTACAACAGAAGCATCTGCGTCATTGCATAAGTATAATTAAACACAAGACTGGCCCAAATGTTATTGATCACTGCTAAATTTTGCATTTTGCTACCCATTTCTTGTGATGAGGCTCAGCCGGCAAGATCAGCTCTAAATATAAACTTTCTCAAAGCGTTGCTCTGCTACTTATGCAGGGTAGTGCTAGTTTGGGAAGAAGTCCTAAAATTTAGAAATTTGTAATTTTTTCTTCTTTTTGAAGTTTAGGGACTTTATAAGACAACTGAAAATATTTTACAAGTCCATCAGGGTTTGAATAGGGGTGTGTGAAGTTGTGATTGAATCAGGTTCTAGTGTAATTCTATGGGGAAACAAAGATTCAGCAGGATTCTTTCAGAACTGAACCCCAAACTCATTAAAATATTACAATAAAGTAATTAATGCACATGGCCACTAGACACTCTTAAAATGTAAATTTCACAGCTGTAAGAAATTAGATTTGTTTAAAAATAACAGAAGGCTCAAGTACAAATTATGGAGTAAAAGCCTATAAAATTTCAAACTTGGTTTTAAGGCACAACCATTTATTTATTTATTTATTTATTTACCTATTTATTTATTTATTTAACTAGAGCCTTTACTTCAGTGCTAGCGTGTAGGAACTGAATTCCTTGTCTGCCTTTTCCCTCTGAAGTTGAGCTGTAGTTAGCTTTTTGGCTGGCACAAGTATAATTTGACCAATTTGAGTAGCTCCTAGAAGTCAATGCCCGTCTGGCCCCCCTCCTCCAAATCAATCTGTGTCAAAGAGGCTAAGAATCACAGAATCATAGAATGGTTTGGGTTGGAATGGACTTTAAAGCTCATCCAGTTCCACCCCCTGCCACAGGCAGAAACACCTTCCACTAGAGCAGGTTGCTCCAAGCCCCGTCCAACCTGGCATTGAACACTGCCAGGGATGGGGCAGCCACAGCTTCTCTGGGCAACCTGTACCAGTGCCTCAGTACCCTCACAGTAAAGAACTTCTTCCTAATATCTCACCTAGTCTACCTTCTTCCAGTTTAAAACCATTCCCCTTTTTCCTGTCCCTACAGACCCTTGTTAAAAGCCCCTCTCCAGGTTCCTTGTCAGTCCCTTTGGTATTGGAAGACTGCCCTAAGTTGTCTCGTGAACCTTCTCTTTTCTTCTCTAGCCCAACTCTCTCAGCCTGTCTTCATAGGAGAGGAACATTAAAGACAAAATAAAAGCTGCTCCAAAGTTCAGGACTGATGAAGCCAACTGGATTTTTCAAGGGATGTAATGTACATCTTTTCAGTGTAGAGGCCTAATTTCAAATTCTCCGGCACTTTCTCACCCGTTATGTTTACAAACATGGTTCGTACTATAATGCAGGAAAAGGCTTTGAATAACAAACGTCCAGCAGCAAATTTCAATCTGTTTACATATGAAATGATGCTAAAATCCAGGGCTCCACAATGGCTTCTTGGCACACCAGCATCAGCAGAGCACAGACATGGTTGAAGGAAGGAATTCTGGTCAGAATATGTTGCATATGAATCTTGTTGGAGATCCATTTCTAAATGTATGCTACGTGCCTAACTATTAAAAAGTTCAGATTACGACCCCTCTAATATTATTAGATGTGATTACAAATCAAATTACATTTGAGATCTGAAGCTGACAGGAATGAGCTGGAACATTCCAAGAGCTGCTTTAAAAATAACCCCTCTCAAACTTTATTAGTGATTTCAGAAAGAGGAGTGCAAAAGGACTGGCTGGATTCATCACACTGTTTTTGTCTGAGACAGGGCAACTTGCAAAATGTCAGCTGTTTTCTGGCTTACAGAGGTGTAATGTAGAATCTTTCAACTTTACCTGGAAATTGCATTTCCCAAGTTTCAGTTTCTTTGAGCTTAAGCAGAAGGCAGGAGCTCATTTGGACTCTATTTCCAGCTTGCTTTTTTCATTCTTTACCATAACAAATTTCTCTAAAGATTAAGATATCTAAACACTGAACAGCAACCAAACAAAAACCCCAAAACCAAGCAAAAACACTGCGAAAAGCAGGCCATCGTTTGACCAAGTGCAAAATGTTAGGTCAATCATAGGAAATAAATGCAAAGACTGTCATTGTGTTGCTTAATGGCATCTGCTCATCTGGGTGAAGGTATGCATGCATTTGGAAAAAAGGGCTGGAAAACTCTAAAACTATAATTAACTATATTTCTTTTTTTTTTTTTTTTTTTTTCTTTTAGTAAATGTAAATGTTTGCATGAGATAATCCTGTAACTGGCCTAAACCCAAACTAATTCACAAAGACTGTGAATTAAAAACTATGTAGAATTAAAATTTCCATTTATATAGCTGTAGTTTAAGGAGGGAAGAATCACTTAGTAAGTAAATCTGAACCACAACTCATAGTGACTCCTCAGACACTTTTTTGAGTTTTTCTTTTCTTGTGAGTGTGGAAAGTAGGTATTTGGAATTCAGTATTCAGAACTCCTCAGTGAATAATACATTTTAAAAATCTGTATTTGTAAAGTTTTTTGTTGAGATTATTTACAAATTTAGATTCATAGCTGGTTACCTAAATCATATTATTTCTTCTGTTCCCTGATGGCCTGAGTTACGTATTTACTTGATTCAATACACAATGTAAATTGTGAGTATTACAGATGAATGTACATCTCAGAATTTTTGTTTGGTTGCTCAGTAACATAAATCAGCCCGTCAGAAGAGGGAGGGGACGTACCACATGATCTCTTTAAACAGCTAATACTTTGAAATTTTAAGATTATATGTCTAGAAGCATACATTTTGACCACAGTGCACAGATTATATAAATTGAGTGGCATTATTTCTATTTCCTGATTAATGGTTGATGCTGTTCCAGCTACAAAATGAATGTCAAATTCAAACTTCAATTTAAAATTTGAAGTCAATGAATATTTAAGCATTCATTCTAGATGTTGACTGTGAAGACATGCTAATATTGGTACAGCACATATGTTCCAGATTTTGCAGGCCGACAAAACCAGAAAGCAGTTATGTGTTCCTATTGCTGTTAACTCAAAGTTTGACTCTGAATTAGTGTTTTATAATCTTTACTCAGCTTTCATTTTACCCTGTTTTGCAGATGAGGAAACTGAAGCAGAGAGGTTAAGGGATCTCTTCTGGGCCACAGAGTTTGTTCATGCCTGTCCCCCCTCCCTTGACATGTGCACAGACTACTAGACTTCACTGCTGTGGCTGCAGCAGGTAAGGCAGATTGTATATTCAGTGTGATTAATTCTTGAACTGACTTAAGTATTTCCCAGAAAGGTGAGAGGCTCCCAGATATCTAAATGTGAGATCTCTAGTCTGGATGAATCCCTGAAAATACCAGGAAACAGACTATTCCCTAATGTAAACACAAAAATCATGGATGCAATGGTGTGTCAACTAATAGCTAAATAAATACTTTTTTTTCCTTCCCCAAATAATATTCTTTAAGGGAAGGAGACAAAAAACCTGTAACTTAGAATGCCTTTTTTTTTTTATTGGAAATACTATAGTAGTAGAGGGGAATATGGATGTGATAGAATATGTTGGACTTTGTTCAGAATTGTGTAGGCTACATTTATAATGCAGTGGCTACAGCCCTCCCTTGCAGGCACAGTCATTTAGAAAGCCTAACAGGGCAGTACTGTTGTAGCACATGGAGTGCAGGCCCTCCAGTTTCTTAGACAGCTTTTTGGCACCCAAGCTAGACAGTTTAAAGCATTCAGGAGTTGCAGTTGCCCCAGGGAGTGCAGTGTAGACATACACAAAGTTTTTGCTCTGTAACACTGAAAGCAAAAACTTCCTGATCATGGTTAAGATTTACATGAGTAAAGATCATCAGATTTTATTGTGTGAGTAGAGAAGCCTAGAAAGGTCCTGGTACTTGAATGGAAAGGGCACTGGTGCAATTCTGTTCAAGGTGACTGCATCACTGACCAAGGCTGGGATCCTGTCACCCGTTCTCATGGAGTGAGCTGACTTTCTCATAAGAGTATGGGTAACATAATTTACCCACAAATTTGTCTGGATTCATTTAGGAAGTGTCATCAAGGCTGTGTGCCAAATCTCTGTGCGGTGCAGGAGTCACAACAGGGGGTAGAGTCAAAATTGCTCTGTGTGTTGACGGACTGCTAGCTTTTCCTCCCCAACATGTGGCATCGAAGATGGAGAATTTGTAGACAAGTAGAGAGTACAAAGTTTGCTGCCTTTCATGAGTTTCTTTTCTGCCTCTTTTGTTTCCTAGGCGTAAACTTCAGCATTAGGTGGTGGTTATGTCTGTAGGAAGAGGTATGAGCTCAAACAGAAGGTCTGACCAGAGGTGCCTCTGTGAAAATGTGTTCTCACCAGAGCTTCTCTTGGAAGAAACTGGTGACTGGCAGCCACATTCCTAATGTCTCCTCCAATGAGGAGACAAATTTCTTTCCCATGACTGTAGCCTTGAGCATCAGGTGACAAGGTGGGACTCAGTAAGATCTAATACCTGTCCAGTAAAGTATTTAGTTTAAGAAAATTCATTGTATTTCTGGATAGTTCCCAGATGAGACGAGTTATAAAGCTGCAGCTTAGCTTCACTGTATTTTGCAAGTATTACCCTCCTACAGTTTGGGAGAATGCAACCCAACCACTGCTACCACTTTGTAGTGGCACAGTTTGGCCACATTCACCTGGACTGACTGACTGAAGCAAATGAGGTTTATTTTGGAAATGTATTTCTGCACAGTGCACAAATGCTTGGAGGAATGGTCTTAAGGCTGCAGTGGGGTTAGTCAGATTCTTGTAGTTAAACGTGTGAAATACTCTGATGTATATAAAGTTCTTCAGTTTTTCCTGTATGATGTAAACTGATTTCATAAAAGCATAGCTGTATAGCTATTAAAAGCTATTTAAAAGCTGCATAGCTTTTAAAAGAATGCAAAGTTTAGCTATGTACCAAGTAGTTGGGTAGGTTCCTTATTTACTTTGTTTAAATTGTTGAATAGCCAATTCTGCATTTAAGAATTTTTTTTTTCCCTTACGTGACTTTCTCTTCTATCAGTGTCCAGTAAAAAATTATGTCCAGAATTTCAGAATTATTACTCTCTCATACCGGGGCAAGGATTCACACAAAGTAAGTCTGCGTGTGCTCTCCCTCCTCTGGTATGCAATCTACAGTCTATATTTAACTCTGTACATACACAGTGCAAAGAATCACAGTGTAGCAGCTGCTTGGTGGTGACAACGTAGGTATACAGCCACAAAGAGCTTAAGATAACTGCTTAAATGACGACATCTGCAAAATGCTAATCTTCCTGTGAAGGGTCCCCCTGCAACAGGCTACATGAGCGTTTTTATGTTCTGCATTTGCTGCTGCCATGCACTTAATTCTGTTCGAATCGTATCAAGGAGACTTGAGAAAAAAAAATCAACCATTAAAGACTTACTCTTTGTTTTTTCAATCTGTGACCCCAGCAATCTCTTTAGCAAGCCATGGTTCAGTAAACTGGCACACAGCAGTAGTTCTACAGTGGAAAAATCATAAACCAGATGGAAGCTTTACATTTTTGTTTAGTTTTTAAGAGCAGTTTTTATAACATCGCTTAAAATCATTCTGATGCATCATACTGTTTACACTTAAAGCTTTGTAGCTAAGATGTTTACACTATAGAGAATGTTTTAGGATATTTTATAGTTATGATATTTAGATAATTGGCAAGAAAAAAGATAGTTTGTTGAGATTACAGTGATGTTGGTAACCGTGAAGTAACTTATGAGTCTCAATAAATATGTCCAGTTCGGTGGAAAGTACAAACTCAGTTAAAACAAAACAACACAAGAGGGAATATCTTTTTAGTGAAATCATTTCCTTTTCTTAATCAAAAGATGACAGCCCCAGCCTTAGAACTCCCATCTGTAATGCACTACTCCACGTATGTGCATACATGGCTTTTCTTTTTATGACTGATACAGTTGTATCAAATCAGTCAATTAATATTCTGCCTAGTTGAGTCAAATTATACACAAAAGTTAATATATGTTCACTCTCCATACAAAAAGTTGCAATGATTTAAAGGGAATCCTGATCATTTTCTCTTAATACCCCATTTTCAAGATACAGTTAGACATTTTCATGCCAAAAAATATCTTCAGAGCATAGCTTTGGAACATTTAAAAAAAAAGGTCCCCAAAAAATGCATTAATCAAAAACAATAACTCCTTTTAACTTTTGTAGCTGCTCAGAAGAAAAGTATGTAATAGTCTGTGTGTGGGCCACAAATGTTGGGAATGCAAACATTTCACAATAAACATGTTTAAATGAAAGTACTTGGCTAGATATACTGGAAGATAGTACATGCTGGGTTAATAAATGCATATTCCATAAAAATAAACCTCACTTTCAAGATCTGACCAATAAAAATCATTAGTATATTTGGATCAGATGTGCTGATGGATGATTTTTATGTATACATTAAAGTTTTGTAAAGTGAATTGTCCTTGAAAAACCTAGAGATTTCAATTTAAAGTCAAAACAACCCATTACAGCTACTCTTTCTTTTTTCCTATAGTGATATGATGAATTATTTCATTTTTATCTTCTATACCTGCAATTGATTTACTATTGATGGGTTTAAATTTATCATTTTAAATGTGCAAATCACAGCTACACAGCTAGAAACTGTACACTTTCATAGCAATTGTTTGCCTGTAGAATGTGGTATCTGATTCTAGACATAATCAAATTACTATACCACATTATTTTTCTTCAAAAAACTTCCAGATCTTAAATTGAATCATTTTAGTACATGCATAAAATAGTACTCTACATTAAAAATCTTATCATAGCCCTAGGGAAATCATACATATAAACAAATATGTGAACTGGTTTTGCATTGGTTTATGCTGTTGAGCCAGTTAGAAATAGAGAAGAAGCAAACTGAGACTGTCTTTCCTGTTGAATGCTCTATTTCTCCAAACCTGGTCTCATGAAAGACAAGGTGGTGATCAGTATTTGACAGATGCCAGAGTCCAACCTGGGTAATTTACCTAATTTGTGGGAATTTGTGGGAAATTGTTTTGTGGGAAAGCTTTGTGGGAAAGCCCCACTCTGTACTCTTAGCGTCTGTATCTGTAGAAGCAGAATTAACTAGAATTGACCTAGAGACTGTTTTCTGAAAGCAAGATGAACATATTTCACTTTTAGACCCGTATCTGTAAAATATACAAAGTAAGATGTTTGATAGGTCAAGCCTCAAAACCAAACATAATATAAACTGAACAAAAAATTAATTGACACTTAAAATAGAAGTGAAACCCTTCCCCTATGATTATTAACAGCAGCATTTTTTATTAACAGCAGCAGTAGGTATAAGAGCATCTATGCAGAAAAATCTTCGTAGCTCTGTAGTTATATTGACTTCATTAAAGATCAGAGACCTGATGTTGTCATCTTTTCTGTAGCATTCATAAAGTCACTATTTATGTACACGAGAAGAAACTGCCTTTGCTCAAAGCCTTCATATAACATTATCCCAATCCTGCACTGTATAAAGCTTTAGGTGTTCTGCATTTTAACTAATTCGCTAGTTACCTAGTTTCTTGTGAGCATTATAGAGGATTTAGAGATGAGGGTGATAATCCTTTGTTCAAATTGGGTAGGTTTCTGTGGAAAGTAGGTGGCACAGAGGATGGCTGCAGAAGTAAAGACTGATGAAGCTAATGGAGGGACTGAAAATGGCTGTCCAATGAGCAGATAAGTAAGGAAAGGATCTGAGAATGTGCTAGCAGACAAAGACAAGGAAGCTTGAATGTGCCATAGCTGAAGAAGGAAGAACTGGTAAGAAACAGGAGTTGACAAGCTTCTGGTACTGACAGGAAACATGATCTGCACAGCTGTATCTCTGACTAACTCAAAACTGGCGGAACATTCTTTAGAAGATTACATCTACCAAACTCCTCATTAAAGAAATAATAAATATTTTACCAAAATGGAGGGAAAAAGAAAAAAAAAGGCACAGAGCTGTTTTAATACACTATTAGAAAACTATTTTGAAGCCAGCAACGTAGATGGAAGTGACTTCTCATGCCTAGAAATTCAATTCTAAGAAGGGAGGTAACGGAGGCAAATAGTAGGCAGGAGGCCACAGACTGTGCTTTAAATACCTTTAAAGATTACACTTAGGTAGACTACACACTTCTAATTCATAACTAATTAGTAGGGCACAGAGGGAAAAGGCATCTTCCAGCCAGGTAACAGCAGCAAAAGACACAATGCATGAACTGTTCTTTGGACTGCTTGGGTTTATGCAGAATTTTTTTGTAGACATGACTGAGCAGGAGCCATCACTCTTGCTGCAATTGGCTTAGCTATCCAAGGCAAAGTTTAAGCACAGTAACTTGGGTACATCTGATAAATGCGATATCCTGGAAGTCAGCATAAGACATTTATTCTTCTGAGATCTATAATGCTTTATAGCATTCCTACAAGTGCCTTAGCCAGCTGCTTATTTCAAAGCAGTTGGGATACTCTTGGTGGAATGTCTAGTTACAAGCAATTGTGAAGTCTTAGTTGGCACAGATTAGTCCCAGGATTTAGTACTAGCAAAGTGACACAAGCACTAAATCCCTGCCTTTCTAACTCTAGCCTTGTATCAAGCTTAGCTGATCACAGGACCAAACTTACTGATTTCCAGCTAATGAAGATGGTATATAGGGAAGTGGTTTCTATAGCTTGATTTACATTGATGAACAGTTGGTGTTTTCTTTACAAAGAAAAATTACATATCTAGCTACTAATACTGCAGTTATAAACTAAAAGTGCAGAATTTTTCAACCTTTGAGGGTTAGGTAATTAGTGGTAACAGAACCAACAAGTTGGCAGGACAAAAGAAATACTTAAGTTCCAAGAAAGTAATGCTAATTCCTATGTTATTGATACAGCTTCTGAAGTGGCTACTTACAAATATGGAGCTGTACTGTAATACACAGTAAATTCACAACATCATAGAACAGTTTGAGTTGAAACGGACTTTAAAGCTCATCCAGCTCCAACTCCCTGCCATGGACAGGGTCACCTTCCACTAGACCATTTTGCTCCAAGCTGCATCCAGCCTGGCCCTGAACACTGCCAGGAATGGGGCAGCCACAGCTTCTCTGGCCAACTTATGCCAGCGCCTCAACACTCTCACAGGGAAGAATTTCTTACCTCTCACCTCAGTATCCTTTCTGTCATTTTAAAGCCATTCCCCTTTGTCCTGTCCCTACAGGCCCTTGTTAAAAGCCCCTCTCCAGGTTCCTTGTCAGCCCCTTTAGGTACTGGAAGCCGCTCTACAGTGTCCCAGAGCCTTCTCTTCTCCAGGCTGAACAAGGCCAGCTCTCTCAGCCTGTCAAACTGAAAAGTAAAATCTAGATTTTAAGACACTGTGTGAAAAATTTCACAGGCGGATTCACGCAAACACGCTGGGTGATAGGGGTGGAGCCCGTGGCCGCCTGAAGCCCAGGCACGGACTCTTTCTGTGCCCCGCCGCGCCTCCTGCGCGTGAAGTCCTGCGGGAGGGCCCGGCCCGTGACGGGAAGTTGGGCACCCCAAGGGGCGGGCGGGGCAGCTGCGAAAGACGGGCTAGCGGGGAGGATTCGCCATAGGAAGCAGCGTAGGCCCTGCCGGGACCCTCCTTCCCAGAGCAGCAGGTGCCTGTCTGGGGCCGCCCCGATGGCTTTTCAGTGAAGCCCGCGGTTGGGAGCAGGGCCTGAGCACAGCCTCCCCTTCCCCAAACCCACACACCGGGGCGGCCGGTTGCCGCGGCAACCACAGCGCAGCGGCCGGGCTGCGACAGGGTACGAGATCGGCCTCGTCTGCGCCGTCCTGGCCCGCCCCGGCCCCCCGAGCAGACTGACCCGGCCCGGGCGCGGCGGTGTGAGCCGCGGGGAGAGGGCGGAGAAGGTAGCTCCGTGAGGCGGACGGCGCAGCGGGTGCCCTGCCCGGCGGGGTTGCCTCGCCGGTGGCCCTTGCGCCCGCGGCGGAACACTCTCCCAAGTTCCTCCCGATTTAGATAAGAATTGACAGTCCGTTAGCTACGTAT
>CM029941.1:90608895-90611395 GCA_017639245.1 Myiopsitta monachus
AGCCATAAATGGATCATCCTGTTATGCTTTAGGGTCTCCATCCTGAAATTCCTTGGTCAAGCAAATCTCCCCTCGAGACTACCAATAGAAACAGTTCCCCTGTATTCTCCCACAGCCTCTTTTCCCCTCTCTTTCATTGAAGAATTGTTTTGGGAGGGGTGGGGGCTTTATGTGCGTAACAGCTGCAGACACCGTCTTATGCCAAGTTACTGGAGTTCCTTCAAACTTCTGAATTAATACACAGATGATTAAACAAAATGCTTGCCTCTCTTGTATTCATGGATTTAATTTTTTTTTTCAGGGTTTTGGGGAAAAGAAATTGGAACCCCCCATGTAACAGTGTTAGCTGGTCAGACCTTTTGGGTGTAGTAGGATGAGGGAGCTGTACAAAGTTTCCTAGCAAATAAACATAACCCATTAGTTCAAAAATATTGAGGAACAGTTAACATATTCTGGTTCCAAGAAGCCGCTGCTGTTACTTTGAGTAGTTTTGATACAACTAAATCAAAGTGAAGATTTGAAATAGCTTTTCTGAAAGCCCAAGCCTAAGTCATAAATTATTCTACACCATGATTCGTTCAGATAGTAAAACCATACCTCTTTGCCTGACATTACTGAAATGTGGAAAAGGGAAAGTTAAAAATAAAATGAAACATTTAAATCTTTGCTGTTGAGAACCTCAGATAGATGGCAATGTAGCAAAGCTGATAAAAGCGATTCTCAATTAGACTTTATTATTATTTTATTGAGGTATTATTAATAAACATCAGGGTGCAGCGGGTGATAACACTATCCTCGTATTAGATGAGTGGACACTGAAGAAAAATAAAGGCAAGTGGCCTGTAATAAGAAAAAGTAGAAGGATGTGGATAAATTGCAAATGACATGAAAAGCAGAAATATCTTGTATTTGTCCTTCAAGCCTCATCCCTCGGCCTTTAGCTGTGTGGTTAGAACTATTAACTTCTTCATAACCATTCATGAATAAGCTGTAGTTACATGAGTCTGGGTGACATGGTGGTTCTGAAGAGAACAGATAGAATATTTTAATGTTTTGTTGTTGTTTTGGTTTGTTTGTTCACACATACACACTCACACACATTTTTCCCTATAGCCCAGGAAATGCGCAGTACTCTGTGCATTTTAATGTACTTTTTACAGATACCTCTTTCTCATAAAACCCCCCAAAAAATTAATTCCTAATTCCAATAAATTTCCTGAAGTTAACTATAAAAGATACTCATGTACTCATTCAATAGCCTGATATTAGCTGTAATCCATAATGTTATCAGCACTACACTGGTAACAATTACAGTGGCAGTGCATAACTACGGTGTGTTTTGAGGGCAGTATTTTAATAAGGTATGTGTTTAGTTCCCTGCAGCATATAAAACTGGTGATTTTGACTGCAGAGCTGCTTGGACTGAAAATCACAACAGTTGCCAGTAAGGTTTAGAAAGTGTTTGCCAGGCAAGGGAATCACTGTTCAATGTATTTACCCTCTGGGGAGGTAAAACACAGATGGGGGAGTTAGGAGTCTTCTAACATTTAGCTGATACATTAGTGGGTAGCAATTCTGCTTCAGGGATGTTCAAAGTAGTTCATCTACCAGTTGGGAATCATTATGGGCGCTAGTACTGTGGATTAGATATGATAGAACAATAAGGGATTGTGGAAGTACGATGATCCTCCCCCCTCCCACAGATGAATGTTTCATAATCTTCGATATCTTTTTACGGCTGTCTGTCTTAAGAAAAGAAATGGTTCTTAATTAATCATATGTTTTCAATATACATAGTACCTATATTGAGGTAGGATTCAACAGTCAGACAAATATGACCTGGTAATGTGTATTTTGACCAAAATTATGTAAAATACCGTATTTTCTCTGCGTAAAAAGTAGTACTGTTGCTGTGTGTATTCTTACTGGTCAGTTGATGTAAGAAAAGCTTGCTAAAGCATTTGCATTTGTATTTCTCTACTGGGTAAGCAAATGCAACATTAAGTCTGTGAGATTGTTTTTATGCTATGAGAGATAAGGCCGTGCTTCAAGATAAAAATTTGTGATGGGGGGTGATCATACTTTGAGGAAGAAGCATGGTCAAAAATCAGGGGAAAGCAATTCTGTTTTGTTGAGCTATGCTCAGTTATTATCGCCTGATTATTTTCACCTTAGCAGTCTCACCTGGACATACATTAAATTTTTCCTATTTTTTTCTATAGTCTTGAAGTTAAAACATTTTCCAAAATGTACAAACAAACAGCTAATTTCATTGCACTGCTGTCTGCATGCAGTGAAATAAAATATGATTAGCTAGCTGAAAATGTGTAACTTTTCAATCAGTAGTTAATTCACTCCCAGAACCATATTCATATAGGTTTGAAACGAAATTGACCTCCTTGTTTGTGTAATCTGTGCATACAATAAATGCCTGATTTGGTAACAAGCTACTCAACAATGTAGATTTTCTGAGACACAGGAAAAGAAGCAAAATCTGGTA
>CM029941.1:90616395-90691395 GCA_017639245.1 Myiopsitta monachus
CATTGCTTGTGCAATGGAAGAATGGTGTTGGATTCTGAATTTGCTTGAAGGCTTGGTTCCAGTCTTTTCTGTACTCTGTCCATGACCAAGATACTTAATTTCAGCCTGTAAATAAAATTAAATCAGATTATTCAGGAGTTCCAAGGCTTTTCAAAATATTCTGGACTTATTGGTCTGAATTGGTCAGAAGGGTAAAGATTGTCTAAGCAGGACTCCTGGTGGTCTGTATGTGGTCGTTAATAGCAGGCTGCTTCTGGGGTGGGTTGTGATGCTCAATTTAATGTAAAAAATTGAGAGCGTATTTTCCTGTTAAATATTGGGTGCTTTCTTGTGTAAAAGTTGATGGCAAATCTGTCATTGACTTCGGTGGCAAAGATCCTAGAAGACCTGAAATTATGTGAGTTTGGGGAGTAATTTATTTTGTTCACAAATTGTCTGAGAGCAGATAGGCATTTTCTCATGTTGCTTTGTTGCTCAAAATCATTTGCAGTGTTCTTCATGGAGCAATGCTTGGGCTGCTGATTGTTTGCATTGTAAACAGTTTGTTGTAAATATTCACCATGCTGATTAGTTACAGGAGTCATGTGCTGTTGTTTACGTTTCCTCATTGGCTAAAAGCTGTAACTGGAAGCAGATTCCTATCCTAAAACTCTGTAAAAGAAAATCTATACTAAATAGACTAAAAACTCAGCTTCTCCTTGGGGTTTTGCTTTATTAGCAACAAACCCAATAAAATTACAAGTTAATTCACACCTTCCCAGCTTCAGGTGCTTTTGAGTTGCATCGTGCACTTGCTGGACGGGGTCAATGGCAGCACTCCTTTGGACCTCAGAAGGGTCTATTTCTTTCCTCATCCTGCTTCAGGCCCACGCTGGAGCCCACATAACCATTTCCAGGAAGTGCACTGCTAATGGGGGAGATACAGCCAGCCTCTTACACCAGCCACACCATCAGAAATTACCATGTTTCAATAGTACACTGTAATATATAGCTCAGGAGAATCACTGAAGCTCCTTTCTTCTGTATGTGTTTCTGCTAGTTAAACTGGTTTGCTGGAGTACTCAAAGATCACATGCAAAAGGGCAGGAGCAGTATACAGCAAAAAAAAATCACGTCATCAGTGGAGGTATGTGAGAAATGGTTCTGAATATCCCTGCATATCTAATTTGAAGTAAAACTTTTGTTTAAGTTTCCTTCAAAGCATTTTCTTCCCTGGGACTGATAGCTTTGCTGTTATTTTTCCTAGACTGTTTATGTGGAAGGGAGACTAGATGGAATAAAGCTTAGATTCCTGTTGCTCCATTTCACTCTGGTAGAAGTGCTGCTGGGGAGAACATGGGATCCTGGAGGTCCGTGTTCCATTAGGTTTGTATTTAATTATGGTTCTTCCTTTTTATCCAGGCACTCTCCAGCTTCCTGGACCACACACTACAGAGTGTATCTGGTCACTGTTTTTCTTAGTCCTGCTGAGCACCCTCCATTCCACCTAAAGTGAATGGGAATTGCTGAAACTCAGCACTCTCTAAATAAAGGCCCCTATTATGGATGTCACTGTTTGAGATAACTTGTGCCATGCATAAAGAGTGAAATCACTGTGAGTTTTTTCATTCTTTCATATGAGATTTTGCTACTCTTTACTTTTCTCTACTGCTCAATGGTCCAGCTAGATAACATGGCTTTTGAAATAGGCGATGCCTTCTCTAATTATGCACCATTGCAGTTACTGATGAATTCAGACAATTTTGTGTTCAAAGTTAATGAATGTTGGCTTTGATCAGCCTCTGACTGTGACTGGTAGCAGTAGTTTTATCCATGCTTTATGCAACTCACCCAAACCTCTTGGTTATACAGAATTGAGCAAACAATCTTACAGGAAAAAAAAAAAATCCACTAAGTGAGCCGTTGGTGAGCTATTGTTAGAAAGTAACAAGTGCAAGAAACCCAGCCTACATGACTCCTCTGAGATGCAAGGGAAGTAAAGGAAATGCCAAATGTTTCATGTGAATCTTAAGTATGTGGTGAAAACTTGTGCTGCAAAAGGTGTATATTCATTTGAGTTCAGTACAGGTGTCTTCCTCTGCAGAAGCCACTTGGCTTTCTATCCTGGCTTCACGACCCCATCACTGTGAGTGATGTTCTAGAGAAAGATGTCAAGCTCAAGTAACGAGGCTGCCTTTAATGATCTGTACAGCTGTGTCTCCCTCCTCTCTGTACAGTTTCTAGATGCATGGTACATCTGTCTGTCCCACACCTCTCCATGCTGCTTCTCTCCAAGATGCACGCTCACTGCGTCAGAGCCCCCAAAAAGGAAACTGAACCTGTGTGACCATTGTGCTTTCCTGCAGGGTTTTTGATGGATTTGCATTAAGTGATTATCCCCTCATGCATGTCTCAGGAAGGCAGGTAACTCCACATTGTCAGTTTTCCATCTGTAGCATGTGGATAATGATACTTTTCTGCCTCACATGGGTGTTGTGAGCACTAATTAGTTAATGTCTTTTCAGCACTTTTGTCATATAAATACTAAGCAGTTATTGCTATAATTATTATTATTTCTTATTATTTTGTTGTTCTTCAAATAAGAGATTTTGAGCACTCAGGTATGTCTGAGTATTTGAAAGTATAACTTCGTATACATTAAATGACAGGGTTATGGTAATGTCAGTTGCTTGCTTTAAAAGGCTGATGTGTGCTTTATGCTTGACAATTCACAAATCAACCCCAACCAACACAGTGTTATCTTGAAAAATATGCCTCTAAAGCAACAAGATCATACCACCAAACTCTGAAATCCAGTGTCTGTAATATAATAAGGCAGAACAGGGTTTGCATTAGTTGATTAATTGTGCATTCTTTGGGTTGCTGTGAGCACTGGAAAAGACTCAGTTGGCTAGAGGGAATGTGGCGTTGGGCATCAGTGGTTGAACTGCAGCTGGGTCAGTTCGGCAGTGCAGTATCGCTGACTGCCAACTTCAGTGGACTTCTGCAGAACTTTAGGTTCTCTGGAATCCCTAATTCAAGTAAAACCTAAAACTTAAACAACTTAAGCAAAAATTAACAAAGAATATATGAAGCCATCATGTTTCCTGTGATTCAGTGTGGAAACCATATGCCTACCAAGGGTCATCCAGGGCCTGGTGGGCCTGGTCAGAGTAACGCTTTCTCATCTACAGAATCTGGCCCCAAGATTCCCTTGGTCTTGGGATTTTCTAAGGCCAAGGGGAATGCCTTCTGCTCTATATGGCATAATTTAAAACTCTGGAAATCTTGATTTTTGCACAAGGGAACTGAAATGCAACAGTTTTTTTTGTCCCAGAGAAGGGGAATCCTGATATGGGAAAGCATCTTCTTGCAGATGGAGGCCCCAGCTCCTGCAGCAAGCTTCTTTTGTCTGGGCTACTGTGGAAGCTTTTTCAGATGGTCTAAGGAAAATGTAGAAGGCTAATGGCATAAAGGTTTCAATTTCCCAGGTGGAAGACACAGGCATGGGAATGCAATTATTATGTACATCCACTTCGAATTGGATGCAGAACAAAGCAGGTCTCTGAAAAACGTCTGAAGAACTGCTTGATGATGAAGCACTGTGGGGGGATGGAGTGGGGTCTGGCAGGTAGGGATGGGTGGTTTGGGAACTATAGGAAGCTGCAAATAATGAACTTCTGGTTCACAAATACCAGGAAAACGGAATGCAGCTCAAGTCTTAAGCCATCTTTTTCTTGGAGCCTCTTAAGGATCCATGAAAGCATGGCTGTAATTGGATTAGAGTTTGTGTGGCGGCACAGAGCCCCTGTGCAGATGTCCTTGACTTGCTGCCTGCTCCCCTTGCGAATCTGCTACGAGTTTTGCTGGTGAGGAGAGGGCCATGGTGCTAGGCTGTTGCTGTAGAGTGTGCTTTCCAGAGGGAGTCCTCTGTGCCACGCCACAGCCGTTTTCCTGCTCTGTGACAACACATACACCTGGAGTGTCTACCCCGTCCCAGACTAAACTGACTGCTCTGTATGGCATGTGACAACACAGAGCAGGGGGACGCTGGGGTCTTGGGCATGAGCAATGTGTCTATGGGAGATGTTCTGGGGAGAAGAGGGCTGGGACAGGATTCAGTATGATAGGTTCAATGAGGCTAACAGGTTAGTCCTCTCAGCAGAAGGCAACTGCTGCCTTGTTCAGTTGAATAGATCATATCAGGATTTCTTTCATTCCCAGCCTTTCCCATGGGGTATTCTGTGGGAAGGTATGATCTCCTCCATACAGTAAGCTGTCAGCCTTGTGACAGCTGTATAGTGCCTGGACTGGTTTGTCTGCACAGGAGGATTTTCAGGCTAAGTCTGTTTTTTGCTGAGGATTGTCTGGTAGTGACTATGAAAACAGAAGTACCATTTTTTGAGGGTTGATTTGAAAATGTGTTTGTAAGGTGAGGATGCTGTATATGAAATGTAGATATGTAAAAAAAAAAGAATCTTGTGGATCCTGTGTAAGCTGGCAAGGTTTTTTTGCAGAGTTAGAGCCACTGGTAAAAAATTCTTGGGCTCTGGTAAACTTGGCTCTAAAAGCACTTTAAAATCTACAATTAGAATGGGAATAATTTTAAGTGGATTGCCCAATTAAATGCAGAGAGGATATATATTTTTGAAACATGATAACTCTTTCTTGTAGCTGCCTGTGCTTAGCATACAAGCTGCAGCATTTTATGGTTTGCACCTGAAGTCACTTACGCTGTATGCCCAGCAGCTATATGCATGTCCATTTATGTGACCTTGTAATCAGTTTATTAGCATTTTAGTGCCTTGTTGCTGTTATTTTTATCAGCCTGAGCTACAGGAGTTAATTTCTGTAGGATTTCATAAATTAAGATTGAAAGAAGTTGTTCACTAAAAGTTATGAAATAATGATACAGCCCAATCATGGCAGGTTTTTCTGATCTTCAAGGAAGTCACAGTGTAAGCTCTAGTGATTTGTTTATTTGGTGTGTTTGGAGTTTTTAGGTGTTAATTTTACAATTGTTTTTATAATGTATTTTCAGAAAGTCGAAGTTTATAGAGATGTAACATTTTAGTAAACCAACAGGTATCTCTGCAGGGAAAAATTTGCTATGTTTTAGAGCAAGTAAATCCTTTTTCTGGTCCCCACATCTTGTGTTTGTTGTTTTGGGCTTTTTTTCTCTTTCCCCACAGCTATATTGGCTGGTCCGGTAAAAACTGTTATATTTTTGCGTAACACTTGTTGTTCTTAGAGTAGACTATCACAGTTCTAGCAACACACCTACTACATACTGTAAGCAATTTTATTTAGTTAATGCCAGAATTAAATGCTATTTCGTAGAATAAATTAATGACTGGATTATCTGGAGGGAAATGTTTTAGTACCTATGCTTGAAGCATGCAGAATTTGTTAGGAGGCCATTGTCAGTACCTGATTTTGTGACTGTGACTAGGTGTTGCTTTATGGTGGTAAATCAGTATGAATAAAAATCGAACTTCCCAATGCATTTCCAACTGATCAGCTTATGATATTGTGTGCCTGTATGATAGAATAGCAGATTATCCTATTGGAAAACAACACAAAGCTCCATTAGTTATGTATGTACTTGTATCTTTTTATAATGTTTTTACAGTTTGAGGAAGGGACAAATCCCGGGACATCATCCAGGAACATAGCTGAGGTAAAAGCAACCTACTTTTGCTTTGAATGAGGAACACAGTAATAGACTGGGTCACTGGTATACAAAGTTTATTACTATTATGGGTATATAAACCAGCTGGGGCTTATGCGCAGAGCAGCTAGGTAATTTAGGAAGCTCCTGGATCTAGTTAACAAAAATCTATGTTCTGTCCACAGTAGGGGAATGGTCATAGCTGAGAAGCTACTGTAAATTGGATAGTACCACACCTGTAAGCTGTGTAGGCTGCCGAAAACATTAAATCTTCTCATTACTGCCTTACATAAGGTAGACATTTCAAGCAGTTCTACATTTATTTGAGATTACCAGTTAAACTCATTAAAAAGAAACTAGGGCTTGTTCACTAAATTGGTTGGTTTCAGGAGTTTCGTGTGCTTCACGATAACAACAGTGTGTCTATGATGAGGCAGATGGCTTGGTTGCTGGATAGATCTGAGGTGACAGTTATGTTGTTAGTGCTCTCATTTTTGATAAAGCTAAACTTGTAAAACTGGAACTAGAATATTTTCTTGTTTTATTAATTGAGGAAGAAATGCACCATTAACATCTCAGGGTATAGCCAAGCTCAATCTGATAGCATTTACAGGCAAACTGATAGAACAAAGTGTTTGGAAACCTCTTTATCGTTAGTGTTTTCTTTTTTTTTTTTTTTTTTTTTAATTCCAAGTAAATAGGGAAAAGCAACTTTGACTTGTAACCAGGTAGCAGTACATTAAGCTTCCTATCACTACATTGAACTTCCCACCACCAGCATCTTGGTTTTATTTGGGCTTTTTTTGTTCTTTCTCCCCTTGTTCCGTACTTTTTCCACCTTAAGTTGCACACTTGTTGCTATTCACTCAATAAAAACTAGTTTCTTTAAATCCCGAAGTAAACTTAGCCTGGTGTGTGGTTTCACAGAAGTCAGTGGGTCTATGCTGGTGGATTCCTCTGTTCAGAATCATAAATGCTTTTGGGATCAGAGCTGACAATCATGAGCTTCCATGGATAGAGACCATTTTCTTCTTTTGTGCTAGGAAGTAGCCATCTACTTAGCTGTAGTTCAGGGTTCCAAATCCAAATCTGACCATTATCAGACAAGACATCCAGTCACTTCTGTAATACAAGTAAGAATAATTATGGTATTTAACATACTTTTTTTCATAAATCAATCAAATAAGTCAAAGCAGCAGGCATATAATATTACTTACAGACAGATAGGGCTACATCCCTTTCATAAAAAGTGGTTTTCTGCAATATTTAACCATTGTTGGCAAAAATCATCGATATTAATCCTTAACAGCAACGTGATAACCAAGCGAGCAGATAAAATAGCTGTTAAAAAAGTCGGAAAAAAAGGAATAACAGGATTGTGGAATTTTAATATTCTCCAGCTATTTATTAAAAAGTGCTTATTTTGTGTTTATTTCTAATAATCAGCTGTAGCACTACTTTGCAAAAAACTGTAATTGCTTCTTAATTTCAAATCGCAGTTTCTTTGTGCTGTATACAAAGGTAGGATATTTCTGTACTTATTGTTCACAGCACTCTGTGTAAAAAATCACGTTCATTTCAAGAAGCTGTTATGGTATTGATTCTGGTAAAGACTTCCATTAACTGACCAATCTAAATCTCATAAGTGATGTCAGGATAGTTATGCATTTGCTTGGTTCAAGTATTCAGCCATTATGTTAGAATGCAGGCAGTGTCTGAATATGGCTGTTAAATTATTTCTAAATACTGAACCAGAACAGCTTAACAGTTCTGCAGTTTGAGACTGACACAAAAATGACAATCTGCCACCTCTTTGTTTTTTAAATATTAACGTTGTATTGGGATAGTATTTTTGGAGTAAAAACCTGTGGCACAAGAGGATAAGTGACATAAACAAAGGCAGCTGGGCTGCATGAAATAATGGAACAATAAGGCCCTTACAGCCGTTCTCATCACTCCAGTATGTTAATTAGCATTCTGTTGTGGCCGCAACACTGAAAACATGTAATCTGTATTGGTGTACTGTACAGCTGTGAACACACATTCTTTTTTGTTAGTCCCTAGAGTTAGCCTTGCCATTGGCATATGTGTGTGGGCCAAAAGTCAAACCAGCACCACTAAAATACCTCACTATGGAAGCAAAAGAGATTTTCTTTTATTTATTTCCATTGTAACTTGTGATGTAATCTGGTTGCACAGCCTCTGGCTGCTGATTCTTTTACCATTTTGCATGTGTGTGTATGTGTGTGTATGTGCATGTGTGTGCAAAGGAGCTTGTGTGCGTAAGGCCAAACTAATAATCTGAAATAAGTAATTTAGGAAGATAAAATGTGCTATAAATAAATAAAAGCTATTTGCTCAATAAAATAGTTTTAAAAATCCACCACGAGGAGCATTGCAGCTATATATCTTTTATTTTTTTTTGTCATGAGTAAAGCTAGTTTGATATTTTTATTCCTAATTTTATTAAAGAAAAAGAGTTCAGAAATCATCAGTGCTTCAGTGAATTCAGCTGCACAGGCAAGGAATGCTTGCATTGTTTTTTTTTATTTTAATACAAATATGTAAAAAATCAGTGAAAAGAAACCAGAAGAAGTATGATTAAGGTAAAAAGTTTGCCATTTATATTCCCTTTTAAAAGAATTCATACTAACCTGATGATCTCAGCCCACTGTGTCCACATTAACGTTACTTGACTAGGGGTTAGAGGAGACCACCTAAGGATGATTTGGTCACATGGAACTCATTCCTCATTTGAGGGGTGGGTATTTCTTTGTAGCGCTCCTGTAACTTAAAAGTGCATTGACCTCTTCTAATGTGTAGGTATTTACCTAGCAAAGAAGCCTACCTCTTGCAGCACAAATTAGATTTAAAATTAAGAAATAAGAAATAAGATTTCTAGTGTTTCCTCTTGAAAGTATGTTTACGCAGTGAATACTCACTTGTCAAAACTTTTTGCTGGTCTCCATTTGTTACTTCATTGTGATGATCTCTGTACTCACACACATGAAAAAAAGAGGTAAGAAAAATTTTCTTAGAAAGTAACTTGCGGTGCTCCTGGGTGAATACATCCTTTATCCATACTCGGATGATAAGAGTGAAGGCTTAGCTCATATTTCTGCACTAATCTACTTCAAACCTGATCTTGAAAAATTACCCTTGTTGCACAAAAAAAATACAGCATTTAAGTCACCATGCTGATCAAATTTGGTTCTGCTTTTTGACTGTGGAGGGAACAAATGGTTTGGTGAGTCTGCGATGTGCACCCACGGGCACTAGGGAGCTGAGTAAGTTTTTGGGGTTTTGTTAACCACTTTCTTTCTTTCTTTCCCAAGTAGCTGTAACTACTAGTAACTCTTTTACTGAGACAGAGACATTATTATATCCTATTTGTATGCAAAGTATTGAAAGGTTAAAAAAAAGCTTAATACTTCATCTTGCTATTGATAGCATGTTTTTAGGCTGGGGTACTAAATATTTAGATTTCATGATTGCATTACTGTTTTTATGGAAATAAAAATCAGGAATGCTGCTTTAAAAATTAAATTTCTACAGAAATAAAATACGGGCTGTCAAAAAGGGAGTAAGAACAACAACAAAAATGTTAGTAGCTGTCTCTGAAATTGTCTTTATAGTGGTAAAAGTATATAATTAATAGAAGAATTTTAGCTCCAGATGTGGCTATACTATAATAGAGCTTTATAAATGCTACAGAAAGAAAAATTGCTTGGAACGAATGAGAACCAAATCAAGAGCACACCTGGGTTTGACAAAGATTGCATTTACTGACTGCTGTGCTATCACATTACAGAGAAAGACCAAGTCTTTGGGAGCAGCTGTAGAGAAAGGCCTGGCAAATCTGCATGCAAATAGCAGCACATTGTTAACTTAATCAGATGCTGAGGAAAAGATGTGCCAGACCATGAGGATGATCTATAAACAAGTGCAGAGTCCAGAGAGATTGTGAGGGCTAGGCAGATTAAAAAGGTATGCCACAAGGGTTCTGTCCTTGGGTCAGATTCTCGTCTTTTATGTTGCCTGAAGGTTACTGCCATTCAAACTGACTTATCACAGTATTTGTTATAGCCCGCTGTAGTAAATTTGTCAAATAGTACCCAGTTTGTTCTTTGCATGGATATAAATAATTGCATATTATTTGGGGAGTTTGGTAGCTCTTTGTTACTTGGTGGTGGAGATATGGGTATTATTTTCTGAAGGAACAGTGTGTGATTTCATAACTCCCATTAAATAATATTACTGTATAAATGTCTCAGTGTAGGGAGATAAGAAATAGTGTGATACCCTGGATAAAAAGACAGGTCTTCTATTAAAGCAAATCGTTCTTGTAAACTGAAGTGCCCTGACGAAAATTGTTTTAAGAAAGTTAGACACCTGCTCTTCATATCATTTATTAATATTAATGGAAATATATGTTTAAAATCTTCTCTAAGTCTAATATCATAAAAAATAAAGAAGTAATACTATTTAATCACCCACAGCTTAATAGTGCCTTAGTTGTTTACTGCCATTGCACTAATTGCTCTGCACTAATGTGTTTTTGTGTGATTTCCAGTAGTGCTGAAAGAACTGAGATCCATAACCAATTAAATATAGTGTTTTTATGTTAAAAATATATCTGCTGTAGACTAGCAAATGAACAGTGGTATTCTTAGAAAAACAAGAGAGAGTTGGTACTTGCATAGCTGCGGAGTAATAGGTATTTTTCATTGCACCTTTTCCACGGTGACATTGGACTAATCTTTATGAATAAGCAAACTGCAGAAAGCCGAGCATTTTATATTATATTATGGGCCAGAATCTCCTCTCATGCAGTTATAAATCAGGTATAACTTTATTAAAGACAGAGGATTTACACCCGTCTAAAAGAGATGGACTCAGGCCTTTTGTTTCTGCAAATGGCTTTTCTGTTTTGGGGGGTATGTAATATTTTAAATCAGAAATACACATCACCCAAACGTAAATATTTCGATTCTATGTGCTACGTGGCAAACCGAGCACAGGACCAATGTGTGTGCGGGTGGGCAGCCCATGTGGAAGGAAGTGGTTCAGGTCCCTGGCTATGTAATAGGAAACAGGGCAGGAATGATGTTTGGAGACTTGTAGGAGAGGGAGCAACACCATTTATATACTGTAGCATATCCTGCCAGAGGGTTAATTGGGTAACATTGTTGTTGGCTCCAGGAGGAGCTTGCTGCCTGAGACAGGGCACCACAGTGGAGACTGAGAGGGCGAGTGAGGTGAGGGGAAATTGGACATAATAGCATTAATAATAATAATTAAAGGCTAAGAGTAACAAAAGAATGCATAACTAATACACCACTCTCTTGTTTTTTATTACAAAATTGATATTCATATGAATGCTATCACAGCTATTCAGTATTAAACTGGTAAGACAAAAGGCACATTGTAATATATTATACGGAGTATTACGAGATGTTTGTTTCTGTGGATTTTGACCAGCTGAAAACAAGCTAAAAGCATTGCCAGTGTGTTTCCAGGTCTTCAGCACAAGACCTTCAGTCAGCATAGGATCCCCAGACCCACAGAGCAGAAATACTCTTCACTTTATATGGGGGGAGCTAATGAGATCAATTAGATCCTCATCCATTGAACTGTAGACAGCTGTTGGTGCATAATAATCATCATTAGAGATGGGTGAATGTGGGATACTTGATTTGCCAGACTACCAGCAGGTATTCTAAAAATGCCAGACTTACCTCTTGAATATTTTGAGTACTTGAAGCCAACATTTTCTCTGAAGTCTCTCCTGGGACAATTGATCATAAAAGAAGAAAAAGGTGCATTTGAGAGCAAGGAGAGCTCAGAGGCTGCCGGGCTGCATTGCAGGGCTGGAGGAAGTTGCACGGGTAGACACTGCCAGCTGCCATGTAGGAACAACCCTTGTCAGGGCCACAGGAGGCCTGTGGGCAGCTAATCCCAGCACCAGTGCCATCCTGATCTCAAACCTCAGCAACCAGCTTCTTGTTCTCTCTTCACGACGGCTTTATGTTATGAATTGCACCCTTTTGGGGTCTGGGTGGGTTCTCTCTCTGTCCATCCCATACTTCAAATGTTACTTTCTAACAAGGGTTACCCCCATTCTGGTTGTATACCAGCACAACCAGCTGGAGTGTTAATGAAGTTAGCCTGATTGTGACACTGCTTTCTGGAGGATGGATAATATGCCTTTTCAGGACTTCAGTTTGATCCTTTAAGCCACCAGTGGGCTTTATAAGCACCTCTGACATGTCCAGAAAATGCAATCGCTGTGTTGTGGTCTGCATTATTCATGGTTATTAATTTCAGACTTTGAAGCGTAAATAAAGGCTTGTGGCATTTGATACTTATGTGTTAAAAGCATTATAAAACCCTCTTAATTGGTGCTGTTGTTCATATATATTCTTGCAGCTCCCTATGTTCTTCACTTTTAAACTTTATAATAATTCTTATGATGAAGAGTCCTTTTTTGAAGCAGTGAGTGCTGCCATTCCAGTAGAGTAGAGGTGTTATATGCTGTTTAATTTTGATTTGGTAGTGTAAGTAAACAATCCACTGATATTGGTGGGCTTCCTTATTATTTTATACACTTTAAAATTAGGTATGAGTTTCCAGTATAATCCTCCTGCTTAAGTCACCTTGGTATTTATAGAAGTTTAATAAGAACATTCCAGCATTCATGGCATAGTAGGAATTAGAGTGAAGGCAAATATGTGCAAGAGAGCGTGTGTAAGGTGAGATCTTCTGAATCCTAATCTGAGTTTTTGACAGTGCTTCTGGCATATTCTTAAGTCCTGTTGTCTTACTTCTGGGTCTAAACCTATTCCTGATGTTGGGGTGGGGGTGAACACATGAGCAACAGATTTGGCTCCAATTTGGGAAATAATACTTAGGTACCCTTAAAGGTGCTGTGAGGATTAATTTGTTATTGTTTGTACAACACTCTGAATATATAAAGTGCTGTATAACTGTTTGGTAATATTAAGTCCCAGTGCATCACTCACGTAGTCTCAATATCAGTACAGACTGTGGTTTTTGCTCTTACGGACTAGTGAGCTTAGAGAGGAAGAAAAGGAAACAGATAGTATAGTTTCAGCAACTGGTGAAATAAAGCAACTGGTGAAACATGCTCTGTTTTACATGCACACAGATAATATTTGGGTGGATGGCCACACAGTACCAGTGAGCAAATATTTATCTGTTTGCAAAGAGAATCTTAGCCTTTATTGGCCAGTGCTGCAAACCATTATTCTTGTAAACACCATTGGATTTCTCATACACATAAAGACTATTTTTAAGACAAAGGGTCTTTGGAAAAAGCATCTAACACGTCTCTTTAGATTAAATAGACTGTACTGGTTTTTTGGCCTAGTGTGTTTTTTGTAGGTAGCTGATTGCACTTGAATATGCATCTACATCGTGGTCTTTCCTTAGATTTGCTTTCATATCTATTTGTGCAAGAACACATTAAGCTTGTGCACTTAAATATACTGAATATCCAAGATGATGGCTAGATAGCAGGTACCAGAAACGTCTTAATTCTCTTTGATGGTTGCACTGTCATCATTAGTTTGGTTATAGCAGCTGCTCCTTTCTTGCTGGTCAGTTTTATTTCCTGTTCTAGAATAATCTCTCTTATTCAAAGGAAAGTTAAGGCAGCCATCTTCTTGAAAGCTCGTAAAATGGGATAAATGAAAGTGATGAAAGAAGACATCAAGCCAGACATTCTGTCTGTCCAGGGTGGCTGAATGGTTCAGATGCTGCTTGAGAGATTTCACCATACTTTTCATTAGAGGTATGTCAATAATGAAGTATCGTGTCAGAAATATCAGTATCACCTGGGGAAGAGCCAGCAATGCAAAAGTCTTTTAGGCTGTGAAATTTCAATGTGTTCATTAATCAGAAGATATTTTACCTCCATGACTCTGGGTTACCCAGGCTGTTATCATTGGTAGTGCAAGACAGTGTGGAAGCCCAATGAGTGCAGCAGCAGCAGCATTATTCCTGACACTTCTTGAGAGGGGCTTTATGCATATGCACTTTTGAACCCGAACCTCAGCTCTAGACAAGTATGTGAAGTTTCTTTCTATTTCTGATTTTTAACTAACAGTACTTAATAGTATTGTGTTGTGTGGAAATGAAAAGAGAGCAATCTACCTGCAGGAGGAAGCAGGGGAATGTGAGACCCTGACGTTCACTTATCTTCTCTCCAGAGCTGTTGTCTTCCAAACAGAATTTACTTTCTTCAATTTTATTTTTTGGTTTTGGTTCCTCTTCTCACTGTTGCTGTAACCCCAAATGAATGTATCAAACAGTAGCCCAATGCTGAGGCTCCAGTATCACTTCGCAGTTATGCCTTGTAAGATGTAAAAGAACATTGTATAGCAAAAGCAGTGATGTGTGGTCAGCTCAAGCAGTGCCATATTTCTACTTCCTTCCCTATATCAAAAGTTAAACATCATGTTTTCATCGCAACAGTTAGCAATTAGTGTTGACGTGGCAACATTATGGTTATAACTGGTTGCAGGTTGCACTTACAAAGGTTACCGCAGTGAGTAAAATTAATTTGCAATATTTTCTTAATGTTTTGCCAACTATAGGAATTAAAAGAATAGAAGTTCCTTTATGTCTTTCTCCTATTACTTCAGCTCTTCCCAGATAATTCCAGTCATTCATCTCTCCAATTCAGAAACATTTTAAATTAAGCTAAAGGGGGATGTGATCATTACCAAGTAATTATAATCAGAAGCAAAACTTGAAATGCAGTCTCCCAAGGTGATGCAGTTATTCCTGGGTGTCAAAGCAAATCTCCCTGTTCTCCATGCCCACTGTGACTGGACATGGAAGGCAGCTGGAGTCTGACTCTGAAGTGTGGTAATGTACTGAGATAGTCTGCTGGTATCAGACATGGAGCAGGATGGAAGCAGTTGAGATTGCCCAGTGTCTACATCACACTAATTAACTCTACATGTGTCCTGATATCATCAGCTGTGATTGAAGCTGGCATTTTTGGGTCCATACTTTCTGTTCTTCTGATGGGCAAAAAGCACCATTTTGTGGCTGAGTTAAGCTTCTCCCAGGTGGCATTTCAGTTTTTGAGCATACCTTATTCTAAAGAAAAGAAGCATTCATAAAATAGAAGACTGAAAGGCACAGCACACATGAAGTCAGCACTTCAAACAGTACTGCTGTCCTGAACAAGGAATCTGGAATTTTGCCTTTAATTCATTGCATGGAAGTGTTCCGTGGTACTCAAATACTTTCTATCAGAGTCCTCCCCGGCAGAAGAGGCTGAAGTTGTCATTAGCACTAATGACCATATGAATGCAGCATTGAGACACATGGTGTTTCTAATCTTGACAGTCTATGTGCAGCCTCTCTGTGTATTCTTTGTAAGTAGCCTCTTAAAAGCCCATCTACTACATACCATGACTGATGGCTGTGATGGTGCAGCAGTAGAAAGCAAGTAGAGTGTATAGGACTTCCAAACTCCTGCTGCTTCAGAGTTGGTTAGTGAATGTCACAGAACCACAGTCTGTTGTAAACATACTGATTTGTATTAATTGTTTTTTTCCCCCAGTTGTTTGTTTGCTGAGTATAGGCATTGTATCATACTGCTTCCTGTGTTGATCTGGGGCTTGTAAGAGGCTAGATCATTATCAGTCGTCTTGTAAATGTTTTGGTTTACTTGTGGGCACTGATTTCACTATCTTCACTGTTCCTGAAGTTTCACCAGGTTGTACCAAGCAAGATCTCTTAAAGTTGCTTCTGGCACAAGTCTTTCATTTAAGCTTTCTTTCTTTCTTTCTTTGCATGTAGAAACATGCAAAACAGATTTCTTTCCAGTGTTGTAGGCAAAAGAAAGACCATTTCTGCAGCACACTAAGTCCATGTTCTGTGCTCTCAGCAATCCCTATAGTCCAAAGCAATGGGCATTTCAATAGCTACGACATACTTTGAATTCCCACCCGTTATCTTTACAAAAGTGATGGCTCATTTTTCAAAGTACTGATTGGCAAAAATTTTGTGGATGACTGTTTTTGATGATGATTATTTTTGTAGATGGGTTATTTGCTATGCTCCTCAAGTGCTCCCCCGGCTTTGACTCCTGATGTTGTCCAGGCAATTGAGCTGGTATACCATAGCCTGTTTAGCTAGTCTCGTGAGAGACCGTTTGCCTACTCACTCACCTAAATTGGTGTTAGGGTAGTATGTGGAATGGAAAGACTCCCTTCAGTTAAGGCAGTATGTTCCAGACCAGGGATTTTACTTTGTTTGTTTTATGTGGTTTCCACATTTAGAAGCTGCTGTTGCTGGGTGACTGCTGGCATTCTGCTGGATAACTTCAGAAAGCCACAGCCTGGCTGAATAGATCATGTCACAACTCCAACCATTAGGGGTAGAATTGCATCCGGTGCCTGTTGTTGGCTCTTGTTCTGTCAAGGCTAGAAAAATGCTAACTGATTTGATAAGTAGTTAAAACATCCTCTAAAACAGGAGCATGAAAAAGGCTGGATTTGTACTTAGGGAGATCTCTGTCATGGCAGAAGTGTGCATGATCAGATATTCCTGACCTCTACCAATGGGCTATTGGCCCGTTTGCTGCTCTGAGTTTTTGCTGTCATCAGCTGTGCTGCCAGAGTCTTTTCTAGCCAGCTCTTCTAAGCCACGGCCAGCTTGCTGGGAGCAGAGATCACTGGGCTCCTCAGTGCAGATTTCAAACGGAACGGCAACTGGTGTAAGCTCTTGCTTTGGCACCCTTCAGCCCTCTAGGTTCTGCTCTTTATCCCTCTCTTCCCAGTTTTTCTCTTGCCTTGCCAAAGAAACGTGGCACTGGTAGAATCTTCCATTCTGGGCAATTATTTTAGGTGCTCTTTGCCAGAAGACCCAGAATTACATTTTTTTTTTCCTCAAATTTGTTCCAGAAAAGAATCTGAGGGAAAGGAGACAGAAGGATGGATTTGTCAGCTTTGGTGTTGGCGCTTTTAGGGCCATGTTTGCTGGCTCATTTTGTCTACCTTGTGAAACTTCAGGGCAGTCCAACAAATAATTAGTTTCTGTTGGGACTGCAGTCCCTGTTGTATCAATGCAAATAACTTGCTTCTCTCTGGAGAAGCAAAAAAATACTAGCAGTAGTAGCTGCTTGCAACAGGTTTCTCCAGAAGCAAAACTGGACATGACAATGAACTTTGAGTGTACCTCAGGTTTCTTTTTTTCTGGAAGTTGTATCAGTGAACAAAGGAGAACTTGAAACCCTTTTGCTTTTGGAATAGTTCCCTGTTTAACTGTTGTGAAAAATCCAGTTGATCCCAGATCTCTGCCCAGGCCCCTCAGAGCCAGCTCCCAGAACTGGCAACTTTCTTGTCTGTGAAAGTTGTTCCCCATAAACCTCCCTTCAGGGCTGAAGCAGAAGTAGTGAATGTCTTTGGAAGACCAGAATTTGCAGTTAAGCATGCATTTGGCATGCTAAATGGGAGGTCAACATCAAAGAAAGAAGAGCGTACCTCCTCTTACTATCTTTGGACTGTCTTAAAGAAAGCAATGAATTGCCCAATTTTCTTTCCTTCTCAGTTTTGGTAGGAAACCCTGAGCATGTAAAGTCCCTGGCTCCGCTGTGAATAAGCACCCAGTGGTCCCAGAAGACTGTGGAGCCTTGGCTCTCAGCTCCCTGATTTGACCCAGCAGGAGCTGCTTGAATTCTCTTCTGCTGAAAGTGAGAACAATCCTATTACATATTCTGCACAAGAATGGGGGTGGGGGTGAGGGGGGTGGCGTGGGAGGTGTCCCTTTAAAAGCTCTGGGTTAGTAGCAGCACAATTAGACTTTACTGTCTGTAGTTCCTGCTATACCTCTGAAGCACTTGTATGGAATGGATGCTTCAAATTAAGTATGACCTGGTTGTCCAATCCCAATTACCTAAAGAATCCCTCAATTTGCTTAACAATTCCCTCACAGCTATTATGGCTCTGACTGATTGTCCCCAGGACTCTCTTAGGCTTACAGCTAATGTAATTGATTCTTCAGTAGTAGCCTGAAGGGCCATTTGGCTTCAACCATGGTCGGGAGATTTTTTTTCTTAAGCTAAGTTAAAAGCATGGTTAAATTTTTTATAGTCGTTCTGGTTTTGGAGGGTAAGGGTGGAAGGAATCATCTGGATGCAGCTTGGAACAGCAGTCCCTGCCAGATGGGGAAGTATTTTCCTTGGGCTCTCAGTTAAATTGCCTTTGGATAGAAGGTCTATGTAGACTTTAAACCCAAATTTGGGTGGGTTTTTCTGAAAAGGAGCCGTACTAAAGGCTTCATTCTGACATTTCCCTCTCTTTTGTCCTCCTGGTCAAAATGGTAAGAATGTTTGGGTTTTTTTTTTCTGTACTTGAATGAAGATCAGTCATTATAGATGCACCAGCTGAGTTGTGACAAAGCTATCAATCCTCACATGATCTCATTCAGAAGAACTGTGTACAAGGGTTGATTATTAGCTTATGGAAGAGGGTTTTGACACTGTAAAGTGGATTGTCTTTTCATTACAAAGGACTAGATTATAAAATTCACTAGGCTGTGTTAGCAAATCTGCATTAAAGAGGGCGCTCATCACATTTCATGCTGTCATGTTGTGATCTGATGTTGCAAGTTGTAGCTTGCTTTTTTTTTTTTTTTTTTTTTTTTTTTTTGGATGTTTTCACTTTTCACTGGGAGAAACTGGATTGCTGCAAACACAAAACTCCATCAAAAAAATATCCACAACCTTCAACCCCTTTTTCCCACTAAATTCCACAAAACTATAACCAGAAGACCTAGTGAAAGTAGCAGGAGTCAGTTTAAAACTGATAAAAGGTTATAATTCTTGAAACAGTGAGTAGTGATCTTCTGGAACTTGCTGCCAAGGGAATTTGTAGAGGCAGACAGCATCAGCAGGCTCAGAAAGGGATTAGGCAAATTCATGGAAAACAGCTCAATAAACAGATAATAATAAACAGGTCGATAAACAGCTATAAACCCCCCCAAAAACAACCATAGCTTTGAGTCATGAAGGGCACTAACTTCCTGTATATCTAGAACCTTAGAATTAAGGTGCTGAGCCACTGCCTTGCTGAGAATGATAAAGAGATGCTCAGAATCTCATTTTCATAGGCATATCTGGTATTTCTCAACTGCTCAGTTCCTGCTGTCCAGGCTAATGAAAAAAAGTTCATGGGTTTACATTACTGAGGTAAACCAGTATCTCCTCCTCTTTTCATGTCTTTTATTTCTTATGGTAAGTGGGATGCGCTTCATCTGGGAAGCAGGAGAGAGCAGCTATTGGATTGGTTAGGTGTTCGGAGGAAGGAGGAAGTGAAAGGGAATTGGAGTCTCTCTGAACACAGGGGTTCAAGTGAAAGCTTACCATGGGTTGCTTTTCTACCTAGAATCTGAAAGGAAGGAAGTGGTTCCGGTAATGGGGGTCCTTAAAGGAATGGCTTACTGAAAAGGTCACTGAGTTTTGTTCTTTCCAGCTCTGGTAGTCCATTGTATTCTAGATTCTCAAAAATGTCTCGAAGACTAGAGCTATACCTGAAGGGTTCATCTTACCAAGAGAGACTGGGGACCTTACTGGGCAATGCAGTGCTCTTGACATTGAAGACACCCTTTGCATCCTCCCCACCCCTCAAAAAAAGGGAATGCTGGGCAGAGTATATGTTGTCTATATTGCTTAATACATTTTAAAAAGCTGATGTCAACATTAATTGCTAAAATGATGTACTTGCCAGCAGAATAGTGCACAATACTCCCCACCTTGCTTCCATGTGCAGTCCATTAATTAATGTCTTTACAAAATGAACCTTGTAAGTAACAATTTAGTCTTGATTCCTGTAAAATATGATTTTCAAAAAAGTACTCATGGCAAAGCAGCAGAAATGCTAGCTGCCCTTTGGTGAAACACTCGGTGTAGTTTGGATCAGAGAACACAATTTTTTCTGCACATGATAAGGGAATACTGTCAAAAAGATCTGTTATATGTATTTGATCCTCAGAAAAGGCATGGCATTCTTGATAGGATTTTCTTCTTGTTAAAGACGGGTCTCTAATTTAAGTAGATGAGATTCTGGAATGGCTGCAAATATGTGAGATAGATCCTGTCCTAAGAAAAGACTGAATAAAACCAGAAAGTGCAAGTCAGATCATGTGCCAGGCCTTTTTGTAGTCTGGCAGAGGAATGGCTCCAGCCAATTCTAGCAGTGTTTGTTTACAAGTGATTTTTTCTTCATCCCTTGTTCTGTACCTGCAAAGCAACTCGGCATCTGCTTGAGGCTTCAAGAACATTGAACAAACTGGTCTGTTTCTTGATTGAAAATCTACTTTGATTCCTTGTTTACCTGGTGAAACTTACTTATTGCTATTAATGATGTATAACTTACCCATGGCCACTGATGCTCTGCCTTGTGAAAACATTAGATATGATAGAACCCCCTGCAACATTTCTAGTAGGGACATCTCTCAGAAGCAGTGCTCATGTTTTGCAGTCTTAATTTAAGAAGGTATTTCATCCTGTGCTTAAGTTTAGGCAAATTCATAAATTTAATGGAAAGCTGCAGAGTTGACGTCAGTGAGTATCCAGTAGCAATATTAATGTGCTCATTGTGTGCGTTCTCCTTGGTTATTCCAACATTTTTTCATTGTAAATGCTTATTAAACCAGCTTCCTTCTTCTGTAAGAGGTTGTCTAAACACACTGATACCTCGACCTTTCAAAGAGCCCCTTAGGTACCCAAAGGTGAATGGTCCCCAAGAGGGAAAATGTTATTCAGGATACAATGGAACTGTTAACTAGCCCTGGACAAGTCTACGCAGTAAGTAGAAGGCCTGATGATAATGTTGAAAGCGGATAATAAATGGGAATGGTGATGGGAATTTTTTGAAGGAAAAGTGATCACTTATATTTGATTGTGATTGTTGTAGTTGCCTCATGAAATGAACAATCACAAAAAGGAAAAAATACAGAAATTTTGCTCATCTATATTTTGTTCATATACATTGCTGATTGGATTGTAAACTTCTGGAGCTAAGCTTCCCGTATATTTTTCCTTCATTTAGGGAGCACACATACCTGACTGCAGGCTGATTTATAGAATAAATATGTTTTATGTTGGTTTTGCAGATTTTTTTACGTCTCCTAGTTTGTGATTTGAGCAGATCAAAATTATTCACTGTGTTCAATATGCCAAAGCTGGATGACTTAAAATTAGGCATAGCCGTTTTTCACTGCTCTGTGTGGCTGCATGGATTGTAACCAGTGTACTTTCTCATCAGAGAAAGAGGTTTCTGTTGTGCCTGTGTCCCCTCCAGTGTGCAGAGGGTGGTGTTTCTGACCCCTGCTCTGATTCAATGACATGCATCCGTGCCTGCAGCAGAGAGCAGGTTGACCAGTCTGGAGCTGGTCTTGGCTTACTGTGTATAGCAAATCAGAAAGCAAAGGTTTTTCAGTATTAGTTCTAGGTTATAAAAAAATTAGATTAATTACAAATAATTCCAGTGCGTTGTTGGTTTGTAGCTTTTTGGTTTTGGTTTTTTCTTTATCTTGTATCACTGTGCTTTCTAATCAACTCCTTTCCGTTGCATGAATGTATTCCAAAAAGCATTGAGTTGATGGTGGCAGTGCCACCTGTGGAAGAACATTCCACTATCAGTGAAATAATGGCTGAAGAAATGGAAACTCCCAGGGATATATTTTTCCATTTGATTTTTATATTTATTTTCATTCATGACACCTTACAGAGCTTGTCAGTGATGTGGAAGGCAGGACTCTCCATTCTCCCTGTGTTCCAGCTTCATGCTCCATTGCTACTCCATAGTACTGTAGAGAAGTTTGACCAGGAAAAAAGAAGGGTGAAAACTCTTACAGTCTTTTAGAGCAAGAAAGAGAAACCCTAGAATAGTGTGTCACTGTAGTTAAATGCTGTGTGGTTGATGATGAAATTACACGTGTGTGAATTTTTTTTTAAGATGTTTTTGCAAGTCTGGTATACACTGCAGTACTCTGTTGTTTGCTTTTAATTCAGGTTGTTTTCAGTTATTGAAAGTAATTTTGCAGGGAAAAAGAGTTTAAATACCTTGAATTTTGTGTTCCATGTCAAAGAATGCAATGAAAGAGAAAGGGTAAGGGCAGATTAAATCTTTTCCCAGAAAGTCAACCATATCCCGGGCTGCATCAAGAGGAGTGTGACCATCAGGTTGAAGGAGGTGATCCTGCCCCTCTACTCTGCTCTCACAAGACCTCACTTGGAGTACTGAGTGCAGTTCTGGTGTCCTCAACATAAAAAGGACATGGAACTGTTGGAACAAGTCCAAAGGAGGACCACGAGGATGATCAGGGGACTGGAGCACCTCCTGGATGAAGATAGGATGAGAAAGTTGGGGCTGTTCAGCCTGGAGAAGAGAAGGTTGCATGGAGACCTCATAGCAGCCTTCCAGTATCTGAAGGGGGCCTGTAAGGATGCTGGGGAGGGGCTCTTCATGAGGGACTGCAGTGAGAGGACAAGGGGTAACGGGTTCAAACTTAAACAGGGGAAGTTTAGATTGGATCTGAGGAAGAAATTCTTTACTATAAGGGTGGTGAGGCACTGGAATGGGTTGCCCAGGGAAGTTGTGAATGCTCCATTGCTGGTGGTGTTCAAGGTCAGGTTGGTCATAGCTTTGGGTGTCATGGTTTATTGTGAGATGTCTCTGCCCATGTCAGGGGGTTGGAACTAGATGATCTTAAGGTCCTTTCCAGCCCTAAGTATTCTGTGATTCTTTATGGTTGTCATTTGCATCAGTAAGCTCAACAAGTCGATGGATTCAAGTTCTACCCTCAGATCCGTATATGGGTATAAATCCTTGCCCCTGATTCAGCATGGGTTTGGACCAAAAGTACTGAAAGTTACTGGAAGGGCTTTAACCAAGTTGGTTTTGGATTGGGTCCATCATTATATTTTTTAAATTTGTATCTCCCACTGGTTTAAGGCTCAGTATTCTTTGTATATCATGGAATTTGTTTGCTTTGTCAGCCTGTATCCTGTTCCCTATTTGGTGGGACTCCACAGCAAATAGTCCCTAGGGAAAAGTCTTGTAGCTTTCCATAGAGAATTTAACACAGGTGTGTTAATGAAAATCTGGCAAAACAAATTGCAGTTTGAAATATTTTCTAAACCCTGGCAAAAGACCACGGAACCTGGCAATAAATACTGATCCAACCCCCACTTTACCAATTGTCAGCTGCTGTATCTGTCCCTGTCGCAGTTCCTGCCTCGCAGTGTGCGAGAAGCAATGGATTAGTTTAGCCCTAATGAAGCAGTGAAATGTCTTTCCCTGGAAGCTGTACTAAGTTTACATCACGTTTGCCAACAGCATGTACACTAAAAATTACTGTGGATCAGTTAACTTGTGCTAACATGTTGCTCTGTGATAAGTTGTTGCGAATCGATTTTCTGATTTTCTGTATCTGTGAGTACTGTGCTGAATTTAACTGGACAGTAGATGGTTATGTTTGAGATGGGGAAATTCTGTCTCTTGCTGCTTGTTAAGCTATAGGGCCTTGAAGGAAAGCAAAGCTCTGTTGTGCTAGCAGTCATGCAGACAAAGGCTTGGGGGGTTACTTCAGGAACTTCATCATTCTGATTTAAAGACTTAAGTTAAAATAAAAAATAAAAATAAAAAAAGTTGGGACTGACTACTGTAGGGAAATTATTATGAGTGGTGTTTTAGACATGAATATAGACAGTCTTACAGGACAAATTGTCCAGCAGACAAAACCAGTCCAGTTCCCTGCTTCATTGCATTTTGTCTCAAGATTGTCTCCCTGAGGGGATTTCATGATACCAGCTCATTCACAGTTGGTTCAGGTATTTGAAAACAATCACAGTAAAATAACTTTTCCCCATTTCTGTCTCAGAAATGTTTTAACCATAGTTGCATCTGTGCTTCTCTGACACTCGTGAGATTTTTTTAAAGATGTTGAAGCAGAATTGGTCTTGTTAAAGGAAGCATGAAAACTTGTGTACTTTGGGATACATGTGTTTTTTGGTTTTGGTGGTGTTTTTTTTGGTTGTTTGGGTTTTGTTTTTTTTTTTTTTTTTTGTCTTATTTGTTTTGGTTAAGATTTTTTTTCAATTAGTTTGTAAAATAAAGGACACATTAATAATGTGGAAGTAAATGAAATGTTGGAAGGGAAGCCTAAGCAATCGTGTTTTCCTAACACGATTGACCCTCCTATAAATGTGGCCTTAAGGACAGGAGGACCTTTGGTTTCACTGCTCTACAAATGCCATTTCCTTAAGGTTCAAATTGTCCAGGTCCGGTTCTCAAACCCAACCAACTTCTTAGCAGCATTTCAAACTTTATAGTCTCATTGTGTTGATGCCAATATTTGGGGTCCCTGGTTTTTACATTTCTGTTTGAAATTATTAGCTCTGTTCATCTTTTCTGTGAAAGATACAGTTGAATACAATTATATCTTCATGTGGCTAAAATGGTCTATTTTATGGGATATTAGAGTCACTTTCTTCCAGCCTCTTGATCAAAAGAGAGTTTAACTTCCTTGAAGTACGGCATTTGGAAATAGATGACTCTAAAAATTTTCTCCTTCCTTTTTTTCCTTTTTTTTTTTTTTTTTTTTTCTTTTTAAACCACTGTCATTCTAACAAAATGCGGAAAAAGTGCTTTTCATGCACGGAAGTATGGCTGTCAAGTGGGAGTCCCCTTGAGTTTTTTAGTACTGGGGGGAAGATACCTGAAATTTTTTTGAGGGTACAGAGAGGCTTATTCCTAAACAGTAGCAGGAAGTGCTTTTCTCCCAGCTGGACAGTGTGTTGATAAGTCAGTTGTGTCTGATCCTGGGAATGAGGAGGATTCTCCTCTTAGACCAGAAGAATGGTGGTCAAAGGACTGCAGAGCACCTTGCAGTTTGCGTTGCTGCTTTCTGCCTTGGTGCAAGGCTTCAGTCAACATTTCTCCAATGGTGATTCACCTTTGGTTACCTTTTTTGGCAAAACTTCAGTTGCTTTATAAATTAAGGAAGACATGATAATTTTTGAGAAATCTAACAATAAGAGCCTACCGGGTTCCTAAGAATAGCAGCAGTGACCAACTGTGCAGGTCAGAGAAGCTGTGAGTGTGCTTTTGTGAGGACTTTGGTTCTCCTTTGAGGATTTTGCACAGAAGCTTCTGTTAAAGTGCAAAGTATTGTTATTATCTTTGTCCTTTATACATATTTAAATAGTACATGATAATCATCTCTGTGAACTCTTAACTATTCATAAAGGTGGCTGTCAGTTAGAGGCCTGAACCAGTACTCCAGATCCAAATACTTAAAATGATAGATCATGTTATAACATTCTGAGGATTATTCACCACCCTTGTGTAGAAGGAGTTTCCTTTTAAACGACAGGCTTTGTAGATCATTAGTAAGTAGAGGATTTGATTGCTCTGTTAGGATAAAGGTACCCAAGAATGGTGGAGAAACTTTGCCAACTTAAAGTCCTCTTTGGAGTTTTAACTGAGGGAAGAGCGAGAGGCAGGGAAGATGAAAGGTGGTTGAACCCTTTACCTTCATCCTGCCTGGTGTAGCATTACCTGATAGCGTGGCACAGGGGGTCCCTACGGCTGCCTCCAAATTCCAGCTTCAGGTTCCTGTTGTCTGTCTATCCTCCATCTCCTTTCCCCCCAAAAAAGGTCAGAGTATATGGTTTTAAAGTTGGTTAGAGGCATGGTTTCTCTGAAATATGAATGTTTTGAAAACATCATACCGGTATGTTCTGTAGCTTGGTAGTCAGAGCAACTACCTAGTTAGCGCAAAAATTCAGGCTGGAGACTCCAGGTTGAATAATGGAGCAGACATTTTAAAACGGTAATTTCCCAGTCTCTGGGCACATCACAAATACCCTCTTCTTGGGCTGTTGAGTGTCCTTTGGCCACTTTTTATTCTGTGGGGTCTCTTCATGTTTTCCCAAGGGTTTTCCAGAGTGAGAGCATTGCCCGCTTTCATGCGTGGCTGCATCCCCTTTGGTGCTCAGCAGGCCTTGCCGATACAGGAAAGAGCAGCCTGTGCTTCCATGCACCAACAGGCTTGCGTCCTTCCTGGAGAATTTCATTCATGTTGATTGAGGGAGATACTGTACTCTTTCCTTTAGTTTATTTTGTCCTCTTGGTATGCAGAGTATTCTTTGTTAATCTTCCTTATTTATTTAAATGTTAATTGGTCCTTGTTAATTTGGTTTTCTGTGCTGAAAGCCAAGGTCAACAATGAGTCCTTCTATGTTAGCTCTTAGTGTGATTGCAGGGTAGTGTAATGTGTCTTGGAAAAAAGTAGCAAGAAGTGTTCCCCCTGTTTTTGATGTAACCTTTGTGTAAGGTAGAGGTTTGGAGATTGAAAGAGAGAGAAAATGTATGTTCAATGGAGACAGAAGGGTCTTATTGATTGAAAGGGACGGTTAAATTAAAAGACAGTTGTTTTGAAAGCAAAATATCACTTGACCCCAATGAGATAGGTAATTGTGGCCCTGGGGTTAGGTATAACAATAACACTGGTTCGGTATGGGAATGCTAACAGTAGACCTGAAAAACAGATTTTTATTTTTTTTTTCTTTTCACTTCACTATTTGTATATGCAACTTTCAAACTGCTCTTTTGTTACTTGAAGAGAAATCTCTTCTGAGAACACTCTTCTTTTGGGCTGGAATGGTGATTTTATGAGATAAAAGTGAGACTTTTTTTTTTCTGAAACAGATTCTGTTGCATGAGGCAAAACAAACAGAGCTATCATAACACTTTAAATAGTAATCAAATATGTTTTTCTGTTTGCATTCAAAAGGGTGGAAAAGTAACTTGACAGGATGAAAGAAGGAACCAGATTTGTGTATTCCCCCTTCTCCAGTAAGAGGTATAGAGTTTTAGAAAAGACTTCAAGGCAAAAAGAAAAAAGCATAGAATATACTGTTATGGTTTTATTTTTGTCTTTCATTTTTATGACAACTTATTTGTACTTAAAGGAATCTTTCCAAAGAGTTAAGAAGCATCATTAAATAAAGACTGTGAAATGTGCAATATGGCTTATTTATTTAAATGTTAATTGGTCCAACGAACACTTCTAATTAGCTCTATATTTGCTTAGCAAAAAGTTTTACAAATTCCAATTGTGAAAAGCAGCTATTTTGAGCTGGTAAGCATGTTGCAGAATCAGCTATGATTTTTCTATAGTTCTCAGCCCTTGAAGGCACAATTTAATTTTTCATGTATGCATACTAGCAACGGTAAACACTTGCGAGTGTAAAGAACCTTCTTTAATTAGCTGCACAACAATTAAAGGATTCACAAACTAAATTGAACCCTGTCTCTGTGCTTACTAGCTGAATTCTACCACCTGTCACAACAGCACTTTGTTCAATCTGTTATGCAAAATCATTATAGCAATATAGCTGAGGAAAAAAAAAGAGAAAACAGCAATTATTTCTTACTTTTCTCTTGAATGGGTTATTTTGGGTTATACTGATGTCAGGTTCTTTGAAGCTAACCTTTTGAAATCCGTAACAGCATAATACTTATATGGCAGGCTTAGAATAGCTAGAGGAATATTTTGTTTTACCCTCTCTAAGAGCAAGTAAGCCACATCCTTAAAATGTGGTACTTTCTTTGATCATGGTGTGGCCAGCCGGACCAGGGCAGTGATTATCCCGTTCTTGGCACTGGTGAGGCCACACCTTGAGTACTATGTATATCTTTGGGCCTCTCACTCCAAGAAAGAGATTGGGTTTTTGAAGCAGGTCCAGAGAAGGACACAAAAGCTGGTGAAGGGCCTGGAGCACAAGTCTTGTGAGGAACAGTTGAGGGAACTGAGGTTGTTTAGTCTGGAGAAAAGGAGGTTCAGGGGAGGCCTTATTGCTCTGTACAGCTACCTGAAAGGAGAATGGAGTGAGGAGGTGGTCAGTCTCTTCTCCCAAGTAAGAAGTGATAGGAAAAGAGAAGATGGCCACAAGTTGCACTAGGGGAGGTTTAGCATGAAGATTAGGAAAAAATTCCTTCACCAACGGGGCTGTCAAGTACTGGAACAGGCAGTCCAGGAAAGCAGATGAGTTACCATCCTTGGAGGTATTTAAAAGACATTTAGATGTGGTGCACAGGGACATGGTTTAGTGGTGGATCTGGCAGTGCTGGGTTAATGGTTGGACTCAGTGATCTTCAAGGTCTTTTCCAGCCTAAACTATTCTATGATTCTAAGATTTGAACTCCTGCAGCAGCCTGTTTTTAATCTTCATCAGGCAAAAAAAAAAGAAAAAAAGACTAACGCCTAATAGTACAACATACTCTTCTATTAAAAGAGTTGTTTTAAACCAGTGTGAAAACTAGTTTTAGAAACTGCTGCTTTCCTAAAGTGGGAGAAGATGACTTTCATCTTACTTGGTCTGGCTTCTGCCATTTGTGATTATTCTTCAGCTCCTGAAAATATGATAACACATGGATATAAAACTTGAAAATACAGGACTTTTAATGTGCTAACTTTATTTTCCCTTCAAGCAGAAGTGATTGAAAATGAAGAAGTTTTGTATCTTTGCAGAAGAGCCTCAGCACTCCCTCATTGTGATTCCATTCTCTTCAGCGAGCACAGAGGGCCTGAGGTAAAAACGCAGCTGTCCCTCAGCGCTCTGACACGCATTTCTGATGTCGGTTAAAATTCCCAGTGAAACCAATAGCAGGTTTTCGCTGTGTGAGGACTATGAGGCTGCATTTAGTGAGGAAGACCCATTTACTTTTCCCTTTATTCTGCTGCGACAGCTGACAGGAATGTGCGCATCGCTGCCAGCTTCCATGCGGGAGGGGTACAGGTACATTGTGTGCATACACTCCCTGTAGCGGAGGAGCTGAAAGTTAAGCTGCCTGCTGACAGTTTCCTGAAATCATCTCAATAACATATTGTTAGCTCTTGTGATTGAAGCTAAAAGAGTCTGCTGTTGGATAGATACATGATACGGGCATTTTGTAAGCTAGGGATATAAATGAATAACTGTGCTCATTCACAGTGCTTGCATGTTTTACAGTATAATTTTTATACCATTGTCATTTTATAATATTTTTGGAAAATCTAGAAAGAGAACAAAGAAGTCCTTTAGAAGCATAGTGGGATTTTTGGTTGTTGGTATTTTTGAGAGTCTTTTCTGGTAATAAAGTCACTGGGAACATAAAAATTAGGAACCAAAAATTGAGAAAGGACTTCTGTTTTGTGACTAAAAAACAGAAGGAAGCTACAAGGAAGCCTGATACTTTGATTAAATATGTCTTAAATTCTTAGATAAATTTGCACTGAAGTATGAGAAGCCATGATTTTCTATGTAACGTCCTCTCCTTGCTTTCTTACATCAAATAATAATAACTGGTTTATTCAGAAGTAGAAAGAGAAGGAAATAAAAGTCTTCTTAATTAGAAAGAGAGATATAACAACCTCTATAAGTGCAGGTGCAAGGTGCTGGCAATCAGGACAACACAAGAATGAGTTTCTGCTTGGGCAGCTGAAGCAATGCAGAGGTTTTGTGTGGGAGTTCCTGAATGCTCTGAGCTTTGGGGCTTTCGATGTTCGGTCTCTACATTGAGGGGCACTTTGATGTCCTACTGCAAGCAGTAGGAGCCCACTTACCACCTGCCATGGCTGTGTCCTGGGAAATGACCCACCATGTCTTTTCCCTTCCTTTTGTCGGGTTTTGTATTTTGCCAAAATCACCTAGATTCACACTGTTTTGCAGCAGTGTGAATTAACATTGGATGAAGTTTTCCATGAGCAGGAGGAAGTGAACACAAACTGCTCATTTGCACAGACTATTCAGAATAGTTTCACTGAGAGTTATGTTTATTTGCATGTTGTATCTAAACTTGAGAGGAAAATCACTCCCTGGCAGTCCCTAGTCCTTCTGAAAACAGCTCTCTACTGCTCACAGCCTGCCACAGGACTGAAGCCTCCAGGGATACTGTCAGTCACTTGAAGGAGTTTGGTCAGAGCTGTCCGTGGCCAGAGCTGGCTGTTAAGGATATTACTGTTAGCAGAGTCCATCTCCCAGCTGACTTTGCAGCCGTAATTGAACTTGCCAGGATCTGTCATCCTGTGATTGCATTTATCAGATTTTTTTTGTCAGCTTTGTTGCCACTCACCTATCAACCGTGATAGGTTGTCTTTTAAGCCAAGGGCTTGGAATGTTGCAGTTAACATCAAAATTATTTAAAGGATTTTTATCCTTCAGATAGCTTTGAAATGTGTTATTGTATTTTTATAGTGTTCCTCCTCCCCCTTATTCACCTCTCTGTTATGTCTGCCAAGTTTTCAGTGCCCTTTTTATTAACGATCAAAGCTGTTGATAAGCTTGTATTGATAAAACAGGAGTGTCCAAACAGCGATTGGTACTCAGCCTGTCAGGATCCTGAAGGTTGTGCTGCCACTGTATTTAAACGTACATAATCTTTTACCACAATCAGTGCTTGAGCATCAGTGCTTCATTTGCTACATGCACTACAGAGCGATTCCCGCTCCTGTACGTGGCCTTCCAGTGCAATGGTAGGAGGAAATTCACCTCACTCCGCTCAGGAGAACTGCAAAGATGACACCCTTTCTTATAGTCACTTGTGTGACATCATTGGTATTTACTTGGCTTAACACAGAACTCTTATGACTGTTTTGTGCCATCATTCAGAGGAAGAGGCCAGGTATTGCGAGGCAGAATGATCTTAATCCAACAGGTAGAGATAATTTCAAAAGCAGTTGGGGAAATATAGGGAAATGCTCCCAAGTCACTTAATTTCAGTATAGATATTCCTGTTTGGGGTTGTCTTCCTACTCAAGAAGCCATCTGAAAGAGCAGTGTGATGAGAAATACTGCAGGTAGATGCATTGGTTTTGCTTCTATAAAATGGCTATCTGTAAAAGAGCATGTTTTTCCAATATTTTCTGACCTTGGGGTAGATGGTGATTGCAGCAGTTGCAGAATCAAGCTGTGGGTGCCTTAGCTGTGCACAGTGAGTGCTCAGCACACCCTTTAAGCCTAAACCACTTATCTCAGTGTGAAAGCATCACAGGAGGCATGAGGTGGCTTCTAGAGTTGCCAGCTTTGCTCTTGTGTGCATGACAGTGATCAATTAATAATGTTAAATGACAACAGCAGTAATATATCAGTAAAAGTATGCACAGACCAGAACACCAAAAGATAAAGGTTTTTAGTTTTAGTGTTTAATTTTTCTTGAGTGATAAGTATGTCTTTTCAAACCTTAGTCTAAGTTTGTGTTATGTTTCCTCATCTATCTTTTTCCACTTAATTCTGCAAGAAGGTAGCTGGTTTTGGTTTTTGGAGACCACAATCACAAGGAGCATTCTGATCAGTGTTTTCTCTGTTTTTCACACATCCACCTGCATCTCTGTTTCCCAGCGTCCCTGCCTTTTTCAGCTGCATCTTTTACTCCATCTAATTCTACTGAAACTGAGACTTTTTCAACACAATCCTTTTCCTGGAAATCAGTATTAAAAATAACTCTTTGAAGCCACTTGGGTCTAAGAATCACTGTGACCCTCTAAATTATGTTTTGTCTTTTTGCCGCCAAGTCCATGTATTATAGGGAGAGAAAAAATAAATCAGTTGGGTTGAGAGGAGAAAGGAGAGAAGACAGAAAGTGGAGGTAGAAGGGATGAACAGCCAAGAATCTCAGTTATTAAAACTCAAAATAACTCTCCATAATATTTTAACCAAAAATTCTTTGGGTGACAGGTCTGTCATGAGTTAAAAAAGCCTGTCTTTTCAGCAGTCAATTATGTTTGAGAGAAGAAAGCTATCTGGCATACTGGAATAAGCAATGGGAGTCAAGAGTTCTGGACTCTGTCCCTGGCTCCTTTACAGAGGATGAGCCATCTATTTAAGTCAAGATACATGTCGAGCTTTTTTCTAAATGAGATGTGGAAATCATCAGTTTGGGATACTCATTTCTGCAGTGCTGATACTCTGAAGAATTCAGTCTCTTTCCAGCCTCGGTTGCTGTTTGACTGCACTGAAACTGGTCAAGTTACTTACAAATTTCTAGCTGTTTGCATTTACATTATATTAAGATGTTGGCTATTTCTGTGTCCAGCAAAGAAACAAGCAGAAAATGTCTCCTCATCCTCTCTGACTGTGTTGATCATCGTATTCTTTGGTTACTCACAATGCTGAGAAGCTTTCCTGAATACCAGGGTATGAGCTGGTGGAAATCTTTCCCAGATACGTGTTGTGGCCCTTTGTGCTTTTCACGTGTATGGGGGCTTTTAAAATGTTGGTTTCTCTTAAATATACTGATCTTGAAGGATGGAGTAATTTATCTTTTCACTATCTCTATATTCTTCTCCCTCCTTTGTTCCAAGTGCAATGTCATTAAGGGTAGGATAACTGCGGGTGTATTATATATATATACATACCTTGAGAGTATACATTGTTGCGTGTTTTCTCTTTTACATGCAACAGCTTATGGAAGGTTTAATGTATTAATCTTTCTTTTTCTTTGACTAGCATTAAAACATTTACTTAGGCACGTAGTTTCTGTGTTGATGGCATTGCAGGTAGCCGTATGTTTAGTGATGCATTGTTGTGTCTACTGTCTAACTCAATAGGATGCAATTTGGAGCATCCTTAATTATCCTACAAACCTATTTTGTGATAATGAAACCAAATATGGTGTAGACTTGGCTGACATCTCTGTTATGTTATTTGGCATACACATATTTCTGTTTCAAATATAAATTGGTTACTGCTTTTTCAAAATATGCACTCTATTAATTAAATCTATACTTCAGACATCTTTTTTCCATCCTCCTAAAGCTGTTATAAGTATTCTTGTTTTTCCTTGTTCTGTACGGAGATAGGGCTGGGCAGTGAGTCTAATTTGGCAGAAAATAGGCTAACCCTGTGGTCTTTGTTAAGTCCTAAAACTACAGTTGAGTGTGCAGCATCTTTCCAAATAACTAGGTCTTTTGTTCCACTAGAGAAAATTACTTAATTTGCTAGAAAGTTGTTTTTTTTTAAAGAAAAGGTTTAACTGCAACAGTCTTTACCTAGTAGATCTTGGATTGCAGGGACATGATTAATGTGAATTAAAGGATCTCTGTGGCACAGGACTAAAGGACAGAATTAGTTGTAGTTGTTGTTGACAATCCCACTTGTGCTGTTTCATTTCTCCCCAAACCACATTTTCCAGCATTTTGCATAAAGTTGAAGTCTAATTGGACCATATCCTTCTTTTTGAAACTCTCTTGTCAGGGATGTTCTATTTATGCATTTTCATTGGAATGTGTGTCTTTGTCCCTTGAAACCCATCTATTCATTGCAGTGACACCTACTGCTGAGAGAGCTGATCCGCAACAGGATCGGTTACTGTTAAACTTGGCCAACAAGCAGTTCGTGACTCAACCAGCAGATGTTTCTGTGGCTCAGGTCAAAGGGAACTTATGGACTCAGATTTTTTTTCCTTTTCTCCTGGAATTAAGTGCCAGGAAAGTCAATATTGGTACAGACAGTTGACCTGACCAGTAGCAGGAGGAACTGAACTAGGGCCCTGAGGATCTGGAAAGACCAAAGCATTAGTCTGTTGAGCCACTGTGCTGGCGACAGTCCAACACTTTCAGACAACTGACTATCTGATTGCATGCCTGGATTTTAGTAATGATTTTACATACTTATTTGATGATTTGTATCTGAGCTTATGCTTCTGACAGGTGCCCTTGTGAACAAAATCTCTCTGGGCTATTGCATATGAATATTTCACAATCAATCACAGTTTGATCTTTGGGACATATGTGCAGTTGACATTATATTTAGATGTGTGCAAAATCTTAAGTCTAAGCCTTTGTGAAATGAAAATAAAATCATCCACCCAGCATTACTGTTTTGGATTTAAATGGTTTCAAACTATGATTTGAGTTCTGAGTTTTAACTCTTCTTGCTTTGATTTCTTTGCAATTGGTATAGAGGACCTGAGCCTCTAGTCCTCACCCAAAAGTAATGCACCACCTTTTATTTGGAATTTGCCTGTGTGAGGAATGCAGGATTTAATAGCGTCAGCATTAGGTACATTTTAATATCATACAGTGAGTTAGAGTATCACAGACTTCTAGGGTGGTACAGTGTTCTTAGATGAGAATAGGAGATTTGGAACTCATTTCAAGCTGTAAAATTACAAAAAATGAAATAATAGAATCATAGAATAGTTAGGGCTGGAAAGGACCTTAAGATCATCTAGTTCCAACCCCCCTGACATGGGCAGGGACACCTCACAATAAACCATGACACCCAAGGCTCTGTCCTACCTGACCTTGCATACCACCAGCAATGGAGCATTCACAGCTTCCCTGGGCAACCCATTCCAGTGCCTCACCACCCTTATAGTAAAGAATTTCTTCCTCAGATCCAATCTAAACTTCCCCTGTTTAAGTTTGAACCTGTTACCCCTTGTCCTCTCACTGCAGTCCCTCATGAAGAGCCCCTCCCCAGCATCCTTACAGGCCCCCTTCAGATATTGGAAGGCTGCTATGAGGTCTCCACGCAGCCTTCTCTTCTCCAGGCTGAACAGCCCCAACTTTCTCAGCCTGTCTTCATCTGGGAGGTGCTCCAGTCCCCTGATCATCCTCGTGGTCCTCCTTTGGACTTGTTCCAACAGTTCCATGTCCTTTTTATGTTGAGGACACCAGAACTGCACACAGTACTCCAAGTGAGGTCTTGTGAGAGCAGAGTAGAGGGGCAGGATCACCTCCTTTGACCTGCTGGTCACGCTCCTTTTGTTGCAGCCCAGGATACAGTTGGCTTTCTGGGCTGCAAGCGCACACTGATGGCTCATGTTCATTTTTTCATCAACCAACACCATATCATATATATGCTTTGCAGAGTCTTTGAGGCTTTTCATTATTTTATTTGTACTGTGTGGTACTAAAGTGGATCTTTAAAAGCTTAATTTTAAAGTTTCTTCAACCTAACATGGATGACAGTTAGATTAATTAAAGTGAATGATCAGATAGGATCTATAGAAGATTAACCTCTCTCCAATTTGATCAATCAGTTGTGTACATTCCAATTTACATGAAAATAACAAATTTACTTTTAAAAACGCTGTTTCTAAAGTAGCAGAAGCTTTAGTTTAATAAGCATTCTATAAATCAGGCTCCATCTGAATTTTGGTATCACTCTTATATTTACTTTTGTCATCAGAAGAGCACTAGAAAAGGAAAATAAAATGAGAATCAGTGCTTAAAAGCTAAAAAATAATGATTGCAGATGCAACCACTGGCTGGAAAAAAAAAGCAGGATTTTTTTTTTTTTTTTTTTTTTTTAATCTACTGAACTTTCAGTGCCAATTATTTATATTTCTCTTCTTTGGATCTGACTTCTTAAGTATATGCAAGTGAAATAGAAGAAGTTACATGCAAAGTAGCAATAAATCAAACAGCTTGTCTGCATTCTTCTAATCTTTTTATTCTAATCTGTGAGTGAGATTTATAAATGACCTCTCCTCTTCTCTCTGCTCATCTTCCTAGATTGTGATCACAGTTTACAGTCCTCCATGCCATGGGTGCTACCGACCAAAGTCTGTTCTGATGATTTATCTTCTCCCATCAGTTATCAGTCCAGAACGCTGTTCTAGCTAGAAAGTATCATACAGACTAACAGGTATTTCGGAAGCCAACTGACAATGACAGCAGTACAGCCTCAGCAAACAATATTCTGTCTGCTAATGACTGTTGAAACTTCAGAATCTCTCTACTAACCCTTCTTTAAGACATAAAAACTGTTCTGGAATGAGTTGGCTCTGTTGTTAATCAAGGAGTACTTTGTTTTGGAATCAATAAGCTGCTTGTTTAAATATCAGCCCCACAAAGCAGCTATAGTTCTGTCGAATGCCTTCCCCATCCCCACTGCATGGTCTCGTGGCAGTGGGGTGCTGGGAGGTGGGTGTTCATGTGGCGCTCCAGTGCGGAGCCAGGGTGCTTGGCTGGGATCATGGAACTGGTCAGCATGGGATCACCAAGCACTTTGTACAAGCTGTGTCTGAGTGGTGCTTCACACCAGTTTTCAGGTATTAGAAGCTAGATATGCTTTGCAATGACTACAAAACTTCAGTGTGGTGAAGTCACTAACAGTAATAACAAATTACTAAATTGACATTAATAACACATAAATAAAAGCAAATCGATAGGACACATCACCTGTGGGCCAACATTTTATCCTTTTTTTTTTTTTTTAAGACATTCTGTTGCACTCCAGAAATCATATATGTCCCTAATTTAGTTATATTGTATCCCAGGGAGCAGGACACCTACTTAACCAACACAAAAAAAAAAAAAAAAAAAAAAAAAAAAAGAAGAGGAAAAAAAAAAAAAGAAAAAGAAAAACTCCAATGGTCTCGACATAGTTACTCTATTTTACAGGAGTAAAATGAATCTGCTAATGTTTATTGCATTTTATCAGATTGGATAATGCTGTCTTGGTGGCATTAAACACAGCTGATCTCTCCCCTTCCTTCCTGCGCACACATGTTTTTGTTAAAATTTAACTATTTACATCTATGTCTCTTAGTATTGCCTACAAATCAGTCAAAGAATCAGTCGTCTCTCCTGTCCTGCTGTTTATATATTAATCATCTGGCAAATAAACTGCTCAGTATCCTACCCACCTCAGTAATATTTGTGATGTAATTTGTTTGGATGCCCAAATGTCACCAGCGTTGATTGTAAGAGATGAAAAAAATATACTTGCTCAGCACACCAAGCTCTGGGCTAAAATGTAAGCATGAAATCTCTGGTTTATTTTTGTAATAATGTTTACAGCTGTTTAATGACCCTGAAAGGGTTCAGTAGTCTAGTGTTCTGTATTTCTTAACAGGAGTGTATTATGCTTCTAACAGCCTTAGTTAAACTGTTTCAGCTACAACAATAAGAACAATATTTAATAAAAATTCGATATGTATTCTGAAGTTTCTCAGCGATACCTGTTTATGAATTGATAAGAGCTGAAACAGTCCGTATTGTGGTATTTAGAATTTGTCTCTAGACCACAAGATAATGTAGATAGATGTGTATTTTTCTAGCTGGAAAGATAAATACCAGGTCTGTATTCTGAAAGCATATGTAACAGTGTGCGTAACTCCGACTGCTGAAAGAATCAGGGCCAGAGCAAGCTTGTCGTTTGAACACGTGAGCTTGTAAAGCATTACTTTGCTTACTGAACTGTAAATCTTTTAACTAACCTAATCTAAGCCATAATAACAGCACAACAGTGTTTTTAAAATGAATGTGAAGGGGGAAGTGCTTTAGTGTGTGTGTCCAGGAGGAATGAACAGGTGTAAATAAGGGCTGAATTTGGTTCATCTGTTTACAAAGATAGAGGCATTTGTATGCGCGTATGTGTACACGTGTGTGTGTGTCTGCACATGTTTATGTATGTGTATGGGCATATATTTATATTTAAACATTTTTTATTCTATTTGCCGTCTTTCTCCCACACACACTCTGTTTCCAGCCAAAGAAAGCTGAGCTTCTTGTATTACATTAATGTATTTATGATGACAGGCATTTCTGGTGTCATAATTGGTTTTAAATTCCAGTAATCCATTTCAAATCATTAAATAAAATCTGTATGTTCAATTGAAATGGCTAAAGTCAGAACTTTCGTTATTGATATCACAGGAAATAGTCTTGAGGGCAAAAGTGTGAGTGAAATCAAAATAACTATTAGTAGCATCAAAGGGACTCAAATGTTTCCCTGTACCTTCATGTGGGAGATGAGAGTATTTTTATCATACATGTATCCAGTGGTGGATTTCATAAGCTGAGTGCCCTTCGCACAAAAACAGGAGACACACACCCAGCGCAGTAAACGGCAGTCATCCGATCTGGTGGTTAGTTTGCTTCTTTCCAAAGGACAGCTCCTGCCCTTCCCTGGGCAGCATAAACATGTAGCAGGGTGAAGACAGGACTCTTGGGCTGCCACAGCTAGCTTGGGCCGGAGCTGGGTCTTGCCCAGGTTGGATGAGCAGCCTGCAAGCATCTCCCACTGCCAACATTTTCTGCATGTCTCGGGTGATGCTGTCTTTACAAAATATTTGAGATAATTAAAGGCCAAAAATTTTCGGCATCAATTTCAACAAATATATTTTGACTTTCTTAACAATCTCAACTTTGATTTGCTTTTGATTTTGTAAACATATGTTAACACAGAAGAACACTGTGTTTCTGTTCCCAGTGTGAGTGATGGGAAAATGTTCCGTGTCTTCCTTATAAGAAAGATCAGAGTAATGAAAATCATATACTAGGCAATATATTTGAAAATTTAAAGCTAGACATTCTCCTTCCTGTGCAGCATCACAGCAGCACCTATAAATTGACATTCCCTAGCAAGGGTCCTAGCTGATGGGAAAGGGCTGGGCAATGATCACCATGACACCAAGGTGGGGACCTTCTAGTGCAAGGCCCTAAGCAAGAGGCTTATTGGGGAATGAAAGCCCTTTCCCCACCTAGTCTAACCCTGTCTAGTGATAGATCTAGACAGGGATGATAGATAAAGAGCAAGAGAATGAGATTGCTAATTTTTTTTTTTTTTTAGTGAAATTAGGCAAATAAGATTGGGTTATCTAATTCATAGTGGAATGATGGATGAGGAAGAGTTTTATTTATGTCTTGCATGTGGATACAAGATGGGATTTTGGTAGGTTTTGCTGTGAATAGGCTGAAGAATACAGAGAGTCTGATTTATGTGAGAGCTGAACAGCAGCAGGGTCCCTGTGTTCCTAAATGCAGTGACTGGGAATTGCAAGAGAAGAAATCCCACATGACAGTACTTTGAATGCCATGGTTATACTTCTCAATGAAACCAGGTTGGATTGAGAAAAGAAGAGACAATTCAGAGCCAGAGGCGGGAAGGGTGTGTCAAGAAGCTGGGGCATGTTGAGGATGAGAATATAGTCTAAGTGGAGAACTGTAGCCTCTTGAGACCATGGTAGGTGGATCCTAGAAACTGAACACTTGATCAGGGTATGTGGTATTCAGAGATCGTTATTTCTCAGCCCACAGAAGCTATGCTGACCTTTCTGCATATTTAATGACAAATGTATAAAATTTCTGATGCCAAAAAAGCAGCAGGTGTGGGTTAGGCTCCCCAGACTTGATCCAAAATTATTAATTTTTAAATGAAAAAATACGGATTTGGTCTTCTTGATTTTTTGACTCATCCTATCTGTATCCTACATTCTGTGCACCTGTATGTTTGTGGGAGACAGAAAGTAACAAAAAATTTTTAGAATAATTATTGTGTTCCAACTACAAATGCTGTTGTTACTTTATCAAAGTTATCTTTGATAAAAGGTCACAGAATAACTTTAAATCTCAACCATAACTCCCTTCTACCTCCCCAGTCCAAATAACTGTACGTTTGAACTGAAGCTTAGGGTTAAACATCAGAATTAATAAACTCCACTGGGATCTGTGAGCATTTCCAAACTTTGATAGAGCATAAAATGTTAAAATTAAATACCCAAACCTTCCTGAGTATATAAAGGCACTAGTTTCCATTGAGATCAACTGAATAAATTAAATTCAAACTGCGTTTTTCAAGCTGTTATAGAATAATGACAATTCACAAAGACTTTTCTAAATTCTTCTGAATATATGTATGTGTCTGTATATGCATTTCTTGAATCTTTATGTTCTTGTTTGCCTACATGCCTTGTTTAAGGTGGGTGAGGAGAAATAACACCTGTGGTATATGGTGTCCAGATAGAAAGTGGATTTGGGGTTTGAGGGTTTTCTGGTGTGGCTTTTTTTTCTTTTTTTTTTCTTTTTTTTCTTTTTTTTGGTGGCATTATTTGGTTTGGTTTTGTTTTGTTTTTTAAAGAGCATAGAGAGATTCAAAATCTCAGTCAACTTCAGGCAATGGCAGGCATGAGTGCTGCAGCTCTCAGATGTCTAGCTAGTCATTTTGAAAATTTGGTTTGTTTCAAAAGTTAAGCAAACTTTCAAAAATTAAAAAACATATTTTTGCATTTATCCACATTCTCAATGGGTGTAGTCTGCTGCACAGAAAACTTGTATAGAAACCAAGAATTGTATTTCTTTACTCAGTGGAACTAGAGTAAAGTTACTAGAGTGAACACCTTGTGTGAACACCTTGGCTTGACTGTGTTCCCATGCATTTGAATATAAGACGCTGGAACCTAAACTCAAGTGTGGTCCTACAGTTTATAGGTAGAAGTCTATTCCTTTTATATACTTGATCTCATTAATATTTTTGTAAATAATAATACTGACAGCATGAATTTAATGGGTCCCCAGCATGAAATCTGAATCTGAGCACTGTTAAGTTTGAAAAAGATCTGCTTTACATCTGAGCAAAATTCTGTAGCTCACATTCATCTTGAATACGCATGAATATGCACTTCCCCCTTCTTACAAGTTCTGCATTGTATCACAACCTGTGATGGGTTCAGCAGTAGCAGTCATTTTTCTCCTTCTTGGTAGCTGGTGCAGCGCTGTGTTTTTGATTTTGGGCCTGGGAGCAGCGCTGATAACACCAGTGTTTTCAGTTACTGCTTGGTAGTGTTTTGGTCTGACCAAGGACTTTCTGAGTCTCATGCTATGCCAGGGAGGAGGGAAGCTGGGAGGAAGCAGAGACAGGACACCTGACCCAAACTGACCAAAGAGGTTATTCCATACCACAGCACATCATGTCCTGGATGTGAAAACGGAGAGCAGAGACCCGGAAGGGTGTGGTGGTGCAGGGGGGAGGTTCGCTGCTGGGGGGTGCACTGGCTGGGTCAGGCTTGGTGAGCAGTTGTATTCTTTTTCCTTGTATTTCTCTTGTATTATTACTGGTGGTAGCAGTAGTGATTTGTGTTATACCTTAGTTACTAAACTGTTCTTATCTCAACCCATGTGAGTTGAGTTCTTTTGATTCTCCTCCCCATCCCCCCAGGACTGGGGGAAGAAAGAGGGGGAAGAGAGTGAGTGAGTAAAGCTTCGCGAGTTTTAGAGGCTTAAACCACGACACAACCTCAGTCATCTTGTTGAGGATCAAAGAGGTCTTGTCTTGGAGACCACCCATGCTTTTTTTTAGGTGCTGATCCTGCAAATACTTAAGCATATGGGGAACTATGCTTTCAAGAGTCACCCTTTGAAGTCTAGTGGGCTACTCCCAGGAGGACAATTACATGCATTTTAACTATGTGCCAGATTTGAGCCTAAAATTGGCTAGCAAATGGCCACTATGAAGCCATGTGAGGAATGGTGTCCACCTGGAGTGTGCCCATAGGCTTTGTAGAAGGCTTAGTGAGTAAATGCTTTTGGCTAAAGCCAAACAGAAATTTGACCAAATTAACTACCCAGAAATGTATATTTCTTACTAATGTCTTACTATATTTCTAAAATTACTTAATTCAGTAATTTTATTAGTGAGTAAAGTGTCACGTTACTCACTAAACAACACAGATCATAACTATGTTCTAATATAACCTTATAGCATCATATAGTTTGAGAGTTATTAATGTAGAACTTTAAATTTTAAATAGATTTTTACATATATGTATATATTTGCACATAGTAGGGAAATAGTGATGATAGAAGATTTTTTTTGACAATTATGGAGACTGGAAAGAGCACTTGTGTTTAACAAACAGCTTTGAATTCCAATTTTCTGCAATATACATAGTGTAGGTACAATTTGTAGTCATTAATGTGTACTAGGAAAGTTATTAAAATTTCTTAAACTCATTGAGGCTTTCCACAACACCTTCCACAGTTTTTAATTGCTTTTATCTAGTTCCATAAGAGAGCCCTTTAAAATAAATCAAAGTGCCTTAAATCACATGTCTCACCCCTTGAAGGACAGAAATATTCCTTCTGTAATCTGGCAAGTTTTCCTAGGAACTGAAGTCTGATGGTTCTCAACAATCAATTAAAAGACTTGGCAGAAGATAATTTATGTGCCTTTTGATGGGTTCAGTTTCAAAATGACAAAGTAACAATGTTTCATAACAGAAGGGTTAAATCTTAATCTTGGAGGTTTAGAAAGCTGCTAGTCTCAGTCTCCTTAAAATTTAATATACCTCGTTAATGCTTACTTGCAAACACTGAAGGATTTTTATGATTATAATCATGTGTTACAGCACCTAGTACTGTTTCTAAGCAGCATACTAATCAGCTTAATGAGATATTACTGCACTTTTTGTTGACTAAAGCAAAATCCCTTTTACTGTTCTAAAGCTTGTCCTTTATTTTTTCCCAAAACATTATCTTGTTTTATTGTACACCAGTAAATATCATACCATCGGTTTTTTGTCAAATCATAAAACTATTTTTCTCATTGTAGAATATATAATATATTGAATATGGTTAATGGAACTGAAAGTTACAAATGGATTTCTGTTTTTGTTTTGGTTTTTTTTGTTTGTTTTTTTTTTTTTCTGGCTATTCTAATGGAAATGGGAGAGGTGCACAAGAGTTCTTTTCTATAGGTTTAGAAATATAAATGGATGCAGTTTCACAAGACAGACAAGGGAGGTAGTAAAAACCTTTGCCCCTTCCATAAGAATTAGATTTTGAAATTGTAGCATATTTTAAAATAGTAATTAATGGTTACTGGCAAACATACAGAATGATGAAAGCACTTGTATGGCCAATGTTGTGTAGCACAGTTGGTATTTAATGCACTTTTTATTGTTTTTACGCTAATTCCTTTACATTATTATGAGTAGGTAAAACGTAAAATGCAAATTTTACGTCAGTGATTCAATGCTTGTAACTCTGACAGTCTGAATCTAAACTGTCTTCTGATTTTCAGAGATGGAAGAAGCTAGTTTGTGCCTTGGTGTTTCTTCAGCTGTGCCAGAAGCTGACGCTCATCTCAACAGTACCATACTCAATGGACAGTATTCAATGAGCCAGAAGCTGCACCAGATCACTTCCCAGCTCAGCCATGCCTTCCCAGAGCTCCAGAACAGGCAGAATCCAGAAGAGAAGGCGTCAGCGCCACTAGAAGACAAAAGCCACATGTCCATAGCAAACCAGCCCATCAGCAGTCAGATGGCTCTATTGGCCAACCAGCTCAATAGAGAGGTTGATACCAGTTTGAATGGGCGCGTGGACCTGCAGCAATTCCTGAATGGGCAAAACCTAGGCATTATGTCTCAGATGAGTGATATAGAGGATGATGCCAGGAAAAACAGAAAGTACCCATGTCCTCTGTGTGGGAAACGCTTTCGCTTTAACAGCATCCTGTCGCTGCACATGCGAACTCACACTGGAGAGAAGCCGTTTAAGTGTCCATACTGTGACCACAGAGCAGCTCAGAAAGGCAACCTGAAGATACACCTGCGTACACATAAGCTTGGAAACCTTGGCAAAGGTCGTGGAAGAGTCCGAGAAGAAAACAGACTTTTACATGAGCTGGAGGAGAGAGCAATTCTTCGGGACAAACAGATGAAGAGCAGCCTCTTGCAGCCACGACCTGACGTGAAAGCACAGCAGCATGCCCAGCCAATGCCTCTTGCAAACTGCAACTTATCTGTGCCTGCTAATCACAGCACACCTGATATTGCAAACCCTGTTCCCTCTCCAAAGCCAGTCAGTGTCCAGGAAGAAGTTGTCACTCAGACAGCTGGGTTTAGATGCACGTTCTGCAAAGGCAAGTTTAAGAAGCGAGAAGAGCTGGACAGGCATATAAGGATCCTGCACAAGCCTTACAAGTGTACTCTGTGTGACTTTGCTGCCTCGCAGGAAGAGGAGCTGATCAGCCACGTGGAGAAAGCTCACATAACTGCAGAGTCAGCCCAGGGCCAGGGCTCCAATGGGAGTGGGGAGCAATCCACCAATGAGTTCCGTTGTGAGGTGTGTGGCCAAGTGTTTAGCCAAGCCTGGTTTCTAAAAGGCCACATGAGAAAGCACAAGGATTCCTTTGAACACTGCTGTCAGATTTGCGGGAGGCGATTCAAAGAGCCTTGGTTTCTTAAAAATCACATGAAAGTTCACCTGAATAAGTTATCTGTAAAGAACAAATCTCCTAATGATCCTGAAGTACCTGTCTCTATCAGCAGCATGTCCCAGGAAGCTCATGCAAATCTATATTCGAGATACCTCTCATGTTTGCAGAGTGGGTTTCTTCCTCCTGACAAAGTGACTTTAAGTGAACAAAATCAAATCTATAACAAAGGAGATATGCCCATAAAGGAGAAAGAAGTGTTGGGGAAGCTTCTTTCACCAATTTCTGGTATTGGCCACGGTATGGCTGAAGGGGATAAACATTCTTTATTGGGCTGTCTCAATCTGGTGCCTCCTCTGAAATCCAGCTGTATAGAAAGGTTACAAGCTGCCGCCAAAGCGGCAGAAATGGATCCAGTAAACAGCTATCAAGCCTGGCAGCTTATGGCAAGGGGAATGGCCATGGAACATGGCTTTTTGTCTAAAGAGCAGCAGATACAGCGCAGCCATGAAGACACTTTGGCAAATGCTGGAGTTATGTTTGATAAGGAGAAGCGGGAGTATGTGTTAGTAGGAGCAGATGGCTCTAAGCAGAAAATGCCTGCTGATTTGGTTCACAGCACTAAAATGGGCAATCAGAGAGACTTGCCAAACAAACTAGACCCTTTAGAAGGCAGTAGAGATTTTTTGTCACATGGTATGAACCAGGGACTTGATTTCAACTTACAAAGTCATGGAAATGTGAAAGAAAAGCCAACTGAATGCCCAGACTGCGGAAGGGTTTTCAGAACCTACCACCAAGTGGTTGTTCACTCCAGGGTCCACAAAAGAGACAGGAAAGGAGAAGATGAAATAATTCAAGGTGGTCTTGATGAGCGACGTGGATCTGGAAGTGACCAAGAATCTCAGTCTGTCAGCAGGTCGACAACACCAGGGTCTTCTAACATCACTGAAGAAAGCGGAGTAGGTGGGGGTCTCTCACAGATGGGAAGTGCCCAGGAGGACAGCCCACATCCTTCCTCACCCTCCTCTTCAGGTAAGATAATTTCTTCCTTCTCTGCACTGAAAGCTTTGTAGCTATATTTGAAATTGCAGCAGCAAAGTAGTTTATGCAGTCTCTTGTTAGGTCATTTTGTAGTGGTCTACAGGGATGTGGTATTATATGCCTGAACATCCATGTGTGGGTTCCCACAGTGCCTTCGAGGTGAATTCTGGGCTCACCCTTTTCTCCTCTCCAAAGGTAGGTTTGCCATCCTTTGAGCTGTCACCTCTGCCACCCTGCTCGCAGCAGCATATGGGGTCTGAGCAGTCACCAAGGGCAGTGTTGCTTCCAGGGCTTTTCCCTCTGGGTTTTGGAAGGGTTTTTTTTCCCTCGTGGTGTCTCTCTTGCAGATCTTTCCATGCGAAAGGGTGAGGAAAGATGCTTTCTTTGGACCAGAGTTCAAAGAACTGGGATTAAAAACAGTGTGTTGGCCAAACTTTCTGATTGCCCTTATTCCCACAGCTGTATCAATTACTTAGCTGAGATATGTACCAGGTGACTGGACTGATTGAAAAGAGATTCAAAATATGAGTTACTAATTTATTATAATCTTTCAACTTTTTTTCACATTTTTAACAAGTATGAAGCCTTCTGCTTAATTCTTATATATTTGAAAGCACAAGGGAAATAGAAATTGAACTGAAATGTTTTAATTGCATTGTATGTCATGTTAACTTGCTGTGTATAAAATAGCAAAGCAGATGATATTTCATTGGTGATGTTTATAAAATATTGAGCTTCCTGGTACAATTTTTAAAGTTACTAGCCTATGACTGCTGAAAGAAAATCTTCAAGTAATAACAGGTAAGATTTCTGGCCTCATGTATATTTCCAAAGTCACTTGGTAATGGATAGTAAATTGAAAGTTATATCTTCAGCCCTTTATAAAGAAAGCGCCTCGCTAACACTGTAATCATTCCTCAAGCCTAACAACAGAGGAAATCATGCCATAACAAATACTCTGTTACTAATGGCAACATTGATTTCTGCAATCAGCCATTAAGTCTAGAAAATGAAAGACAGTTTGAGGTACCTTAAGGCGTTACATTGCCCACTGTTAAAGAGCTGGTAGCAGGCTGTTGAGGGTAATTCTTTTTAGTCATCCGTCCGTCCCCGTCCCCCCGCCCAGTTTCGATAAATATTTTAGTATTGGAGGCAATTCACTGTTACAGTTATTAAGTATATGCCAGTTAATTTTTGTTGTTCTTGTCATGCTCCAGTATCCTCTGCTTCTGAGGCCAAATTAATATAAAAATAAAGTGTTTGCTGGCTTATTACAAACCAGTAAAGAAATTGTTAAGACACATAAATCTGCACTCCACATTCCACAGATTCCTATAGTACTTAATGCTGTTGTTTAAATACCCATGAAACACACTGCCCACTCTTAGAGTCACAGCCTTGCATACAATTTATTAATGGTTAGACACATTAGAAAAATTCTATGTAGGAACAAGGGTAACAGGCAAAAGCTAATTTCTTACTATATATAGTTGTTGAGATTGTTTTAAGAGGATTGAAAGTATGTCAGGATGAAGAAGATTATTTTCTAACTTTCTCTTTTAAAAATCCTGCACATTGCGGGGGAGGGAGGGAGGTAATGGGGGATGAACTTTAATCTATTTATCTAAATATCTTATTTATATATCTTTATCTTATTTTATATGTTATTTATCTAAATTATCTTTAATACTGAAAGCGTCACTTTTGTTTGGCAATGCCATGGAGGGATCAGAAAGAAAAGATCTTGAAACTCTTTAAATTCTGTCCAAAGACTTCCAGGGCTGTCTGGAAAAGTTTGAGGGAAAGAGAGCCCCAGAGCCTTCTGAGCAAGGTTGAACTGATAGAGATTGAAGAGGATTCAAACACTGCATGTGAAAGTTGGTGTAGTAACAAGTGCCCTGAAAACTTTACTTCCAAGTGTACTGATTTCTTTAAGTGTATTGTTGTGGGAAGTTTTTCCTGTCTTCAAAGGCGAAAGATACCCCCACAATGTTGTTCTTTCTTTGGCCACTAATTTAAAATTATTTTTAACTTAAATGACAATTTTTGTTTTCACACCTGATGCATTTATATCAAAGTATATAAAAATATGTGGAGTATCAAACCAAATATGTGGAATAACAGTCACTAGAAGCACGTTCTTTATTACCGACCTTTATATTATTATCTGATTACCTCCTTTCATCTGTTACTAGTAAATCTGGGAAGGCTCTTAGTGTCATGCATCGTATCAGGGAAAGTGTGCACGTTTTTATAACTTCTTAATCAGATGGAAGAAAGAGGGTATTGAATTTCATCAGAACAAAATCAAAGTATTCTTTAGTACTTTAAAATTAAATTTTATTTCCAGGTTGCTGTTGAAACCTTTCATCAATATGAAGTGTGTATTTTATTGCTACCTGTGAAAAATAAACCAGTAGAATATAAAGAAATCAGATTTCTTTTTTTTTTTTTTTTTTTTTTTGCATAGGGGAGAATTAAGTACTCATTGAGTCTTCTATTAAGAAATTACCGCAAAACACAGTTTTACAAATTTCTCAGACTGCATAACAATGTCTCAAAACTTAATTTGCATCACTTGATTCTTTTTTGTTGAAAACTGGGTCAGTAGGGCCTGAGAAACTATTTTTTCAGATCTTAACCAATGAATTCTTCTTTATAAATTGGTGCTCTTAACATGATAGTAGTTCTGAATTCATCATAAAAACCTTTTTACACAGTGCCTCTTAGAACAGATCTCCAGAAGAAGGCTTACAATGAGTGGCAGAGAAGGCTTTGTTATCTGATGTAATTCTTTGCAAAGGAGGATTGGGAATGGAGTGCCTGTTTAAAACTGTCTAGCTCAGGCTGAGAAGAAGAAAGGGTCAAGTTTGCAATCAAACAGTTATTGCAGAGATGTGTGACTGTCACTGGCTGGGCTAATGTGGTATGCAGCTGTTTGTTATGTGAGTAAAAGAATGTTTGAATCAGTGAACATGTGAAAATGACTCCAGTGAACCAGAAAATGTGTTTGTTCTTTAGCTCTCCAAACTGCTGAGAACTAAGCTTAAGATCAACTGCTAAAACTAGGACCTTTGACAAATTGAGAGGTCATATTTTTTAACAGAAATGAACGAAACTGGTCACACAGATCATTTCCCTGTGTTTTTCATTGTTTTAGCTTGTTTTTTGTTTACTTTTATGTGAAATTATGAGAGTCAAATAAATGTCATTTCTGTCTCCACATAGAATACAAAGGGAAACTGCTGTAAAAAAAATGTGTCAGTACACTCTTCCTTATGCAGACAGCGTTGTGGATGGGGAGATGCTGTTGGGGTGGGTCTTGTCTAACTGCAGGCACCCTTCTGAAATTAATTTTGCAGCGTCACAGCAGAAATGCAGTAAAGCAGAGCCAGGTGTCCAGTCTTACTTCTAGTACTCTTATTTTAAACAAAAGTTGTGTTTGTACAAGTTTTGCTTAGGAATTAATGCATAGAATAATTAAAACTTAATGTAGGAAGAAATTATACTGTTCATTATATCCGTCAGGGTAGTACCTTCTGCATTTTCCTATAATTTTGGTGTGGGGATAATTGAAGTCTTGATGGTATGAAGGGGGTAATTGAATGCACTGACCCTCCAGTTCATTAAATAAAGTAGGCCAAGTTCTATGATCAATGGAAAGCATGGGGATTAAAAAAATAAAATAAAATAAAATACTGTTAAATATAAGCACTTATTCTTGTATGCAGCATTTCATGTGGACTTTGGCCTAGTTTGTTTGATCAGCTGTTTTGGAATTTTTCCGACCTCTTTTGCGGGGTTAAAATGAGGGGGTTTTGGTAGAAAAGCTTTAGGTATTCAATAGAGTTTCAGCCCATATTTATGTCCTCTGACAGAACACATAAAAATCTTTTGTACTGGCCATCATTGCACAGACATAGGAAAGACAGTGATATGATACTCTTTTGCTTTGTCTGTCTTTTTCTTTCTTTTTCGTTCATTCTGTCTTTCTTTTTTGCTTTTCTTCCCTTTTTCTTCTTCTTTTTCTTTCTCTTCCTTTTTCTTCCTCTTTTCAGTGATAGCCATCATCTGCTCATCGTGAACAAAACAGGCAAAAAAATGTAAGTCTGAGGATTAAGATCTTCATTTTTTTGCTTATGCATTCCAATTGTTCTTAAAATATTTGGCAATGTCAATTAGTAACTGAGCAGAGTTAGCTGATGAACACAATTTTCCACTAGACTGAGCACCCTATTGTTGTCGGGCTAACAGCAGATTTCTGAGGTCATTATCATTCCCTGGTAGCTTGGCCCAGCTGCTTCATGCTGCAAAAGCCAAACTTCAGACTGGAGCGGTGGGATGGCATGCAGCAACAGGGGGCTGCGAGGGGAGGGCTGCGGCGTGCACAGCGAGGCTGTGGTAAGGCATTAGCAGCTGAGGAAAGAGAAAGTAAAAGTTTCTAGGTATTTCCAGGGAAATCTGCTTTCCAGCCTGGCTTCCTGCTCCCTTTCAGCCTCCTGCTCTAGCTCAAGGATCGGTTTAATCTCTCCAATTGGACAACTGTGGAAACAACAGGAAAACATAATTTCTGTCGCTAGTCAGTCATCAAAAGGAGGACTTGAACTAGCCCAGTGCCTTAGGGTTTCCTTGGGCAGGTGTTATGTTTTGCTTTGCTTTGGTTTGCCAAACAGGGACATGGGGAGAGGTAGGGGAAGCGCTTGGTTTTTTTCCTTCCCCCGGCTGAAGATATTTTACCTTATAAAATAGTTGCAAATATAGAGCTTGAGAACTGCAGGCAGCGAGCATTGCTTTGGCAAGTTGTCAGTCCTGGAGGATGGCGCAGAGAACTTTCATTGTAGAAATGCTATTTAATACAGGCGTTTTTGCTTTCTGCTTTTTTTTTTTTTTCTTTTCTTTTTCTTTTCTCTTTTTGTCTTTGTTGGCCTCATTTGGTATCAGGTTCAGCAAGATGCAAAGCTGCACTTTTTTAAAGCTCAGCTGTTATAACTGAGCACCATATGCAGCCTTTCAATCCCTGATATGGAATACTGTACATGCTGCTCCATGTTTGTAAGAGATTTACAGGAGCTTGAGTTGTGTGTATTAAAGCTGTGTACATCTAGACATTTGGGAAAGTGCTTACAGCAAAGCTGCTGCGGGTACAGGCCTATACTAATAACCTGGCAAAGAGTCAGCTTTTACTCTTACATAATGCCTTAAACTGCCATCTCTTTTGAAAGGTCAGGGTTTACTTGTGGGGATCATCATGGTGGTCCCAAATCTGTTTTGTTTCTTTTTTTTCCCCACTTTTTATACTTTTTCACACTGGCTTAATTGCAGACTCATTTCCTTTGCTTCTAGACATAAAGAGCAACTCTAAGAGGCTTATTTTACAAGTAGAAACACTATAGCTAAGTAGTAATGTTTTGACGTTATAACATTAATTAGTGATGTTTGAAGGGCTAGATTTCATTTATAGGTGCATTGCTGTAACTCTAGGATCAATACCACTAACACTAGTGAAATAGTAGAATTAGCCCAACATTACTACTGTCAGTCTTTACTCCAGGGTGAGTAACAGCTGCAAAAGGGGCACTGTACTAAAAAAATAAGAAAACACCTCCCTGTCATGTCTTTGCAAAGCAATTGCTTTATGACATTTGGAGAGGGACATGGTGAATGTTCTGTGAGGCAGATGTCCAAGTCCTGTCATGAAGGAACGACCAGACACTGCTTCTCTTTCCTGCATCTTGTGACATGTTCAAGTAATGTGGTCTGTTGGTACTGAGAATGTGATAAAAAAAATTTAGTTTCAGTTGATAGGAAAAAAGCCTAAGCCTAAGTTTTATGTTTATCCCTCAGATAGTGTCTGATGTGTTTGTGTGCAGATAGGTAAGGAGGACTTTAAAGGATGGCATGAGATGATACATTTACTATCCGGACAGCTCTCAGCTACGTTGAAGGGATGTTTGTTTTAATTTAAAAATTAAATAATGAATTTAGAGGTTCAGCTTAAATAAGACCGAGATGTGAACTTCTTCCAAACTCTCCAGTTCTCCTCCTCTGTTTCACTGGTCTCTGACATACTGAAACCATAAATTATTTCTGTGGCATTTCAGTGTCATTTACAGGTTGTTTCTTGGCATTTGTTGAGCCCCTCTCACAGGTTACAGGGACACCATTAAGTTATTATGGTAGGATCTAACACAGCAAGGCAAAACCTGAAATCCAGCCCAAACCAGTGTTGCCTTTTCAGAAAGTCTGGCACTGATTTGAACATCTGAATGCCACTGTTTTTCCTGATCCTGCCTTTGTGCCCTACTATCACCCCCCAAGTTAGCATACAAACTCACAAGTCTTGGGAGAAGGTCCCCATTTCCCAGAAATACTGGCTAAGGAATAGGATTTTTGATCCTGAAGTCCTGAATCATTATGGCAAAGTACATTGTCCATCTTCTTGGTGAAACAGTAGATGAATATGGATAAAGAAATTGGCATCTCTGTTGGCTTCAATTGCTGTCAGTAGCCAGAGACTCTCATTGTTTCCCAAAGCGCTGCTCATCCCTGGGTGAAAAACAGGGATGTGAGTTCTGGCCCTTTTCATGTTATGTTTATGTCTGAGGGCGTTTTTGAGTACCTGTGGCAGGGCCATTGCTGTCAATCAGTTTGTACCTGCATCAGCTGTCAGTTCTCAAGAGGAGGTTAAGAAGTCTTTGGCTAACACTGTTTCCAACTGTGGAAACTTCACCCTTGTCCCTGGCAAACCCAGCCTGATGTTGTGGCATCTTCTCTAGTCACTGCTTGATCCATTTGACTGTACCAACTTAATGCTGTTCTTTCTTATATGAAAATAAAGGTTCCCTACTTGTATGTTCAAAGATCTTACTACCTAGGTTAGCTGCAGTTTAGATAGTCTCTGCGTTTATTAGAGAGTTACTTTGGGATCAAAATAAAATCCAGAAGCTTGGCTGCACTTTCCTAGGCTAGCATATAAGTGAGTATTATCAAAAGTGAGGGGGAAGAAGAGGGGGAAGGAAACATTAGGCAGAGGTCCAGGAATAGGCTGAAATACCAGCCTGGTATTTTCTGTTTATGCACCATGATCATGTGGAGCGTGACATTCCTAGGAGCTCAGTCATGAGCAGCCTAAGTCCCTGAAGAACCAGAAGGCCTCAGATATTGCAGGTCCACCTGAGGCATACAGCAGCATTGGCAATTCCTAGGGTGGGCTCTGGCAGGGTCCCAGACCCTCCAGGGACAGGTCCCAGAGTTTCCCCAGCTGCCTCCTTCATGCCAGGGAAGGTCAGAAGGAGTCTTGTCGTCTTGTCATGGAGTCTTGTCGGATGTAAACAAGCTGTAGTGGCATGTTACCAGAACCCAGCTTTGGTGAGCACAGCTGTCCCGCAGTGCCAGCATGGCCTCTAAGGATTTTCCCCCTTGCTCCTTTTGTTCCTTCCGTGGTGGCAGTATTCATCCCTAAATGGTGCTCCTTTATCTTCTGCTGTAAAACACGCACAGTATTCCTAGACTGTTTTCCACTTCTTCCCAGATTTTTTGTTCCATAAACTGTCACTGCCATCTAGCATGAACAGAGGCTTTGAGAGGGCACGGTGGAGCAGCCATGCTTTGGGTCTTGTTTAAATACTATACGAAAGAGTAGGACAGGACTTCTGTGCTATGCCTGTGGTTTTGAGCTTATTTCTGACCTTCCTAATGCAACAGAGATTCTGCAGCGTTAAGGTTAGGGATCTCCCTAGTTAGAAAATTTACAAAATATATAATAGAGTCATCTCTACTTATTTTTCAGATATGCTTTGTAAGGATGGCTGTAAGTGGGATTGACATAATCATCCTTCTGTCAGCTGTGATTCCTGCTCATTTCTGTCTTGTGTTCTAGCTGTGTTTTCCTCATGTGTCTCTTTTTAGGTGTCTTCATTAGGTTTTTAGGAATGCTTTAGCACATATATCATAGGCTAATGTAATTGAAAACTGATCTACTCACATCTTATCTAGCACTAAGGTAGGGGAGTAGGCTGTTTATCAAAGACTGCATAATTTTCCCTTTTAATGATCTAACAAAGGTATTCAGAGAAGGATAGAAGCAAATCTGAAAAGGCTTTCTGAAATGTCTTAAGCATCCTTCTTAAGTACTTCACACTTTCCTGGTAGATTTATGGAATACCAGCTATGCTCTGACTGAGACCAAAAGGGGATTCAAAGATTTCTGTGAACAAAAGGAAAGCAAACAGACATTTTTCATCATTTGGAGAGAATTCAAGGAAAGGAGAGTACATCTTTGATTTTGATTATTGACTGGAAATGGATGGGCATATAAGAATGCCATGTATGTAAAGAGGAAAAATTACAGAAGTGGAAGTTGACAGTTACTGCTCTTTTGTGTATTCTAGTGCTTTTATTTTAATCTTATGGACATGTATGTGTGATTTTATCTGTCTGCATATACATACTTGATCAATTAAATATTTATTATGATTAATATTTTTCATGTTATTACTGCCACTAAGAAAGTAGGCAGTGAGGTCTTGAAGGGGAGGAGTTTGACTATCAAGTATTCTATTATTTTATGATTTTATTTGTTTTCTTATGATAATTATGATGCCAGAACCGTGAAAAACATTAAGCCAACATGCAACCACATTCAGCACACAATGGTATGAGGATCATCACAGTTATTTCCGATTCTGTGTAGAAAAAATACTGTCGTTGCTCAGATGCCACTATCTAGTAACTGTGTAAATGGCGACTTCATGATGGTGACCACTATAGTATAATTATAATGAACTTTCTTTGTAAGACAGGTATGGGCTGAAGGTGGATGTTACTGGAAAAGGCAAGCATTAGTAGAGGGTAAATACAAAATACTTTATATTACTGTTTCTTTGGCTGTTTGCTGTTTGAATCCATGTTTGTTACTCATCTACCAAAACATCATAGGTACTACTTTTATGTTAAATCTCAACACAGCAAGTCTGTCTATGTTGAAGGGAGTGCCTGACAGTGGGATTGTGCTGCCTTTCCTGCTCTACACTCAGCCTTCATGTGGACCACAAGTTGAGTACTTGGGGAGACAAATTGAAGCCAGTGAGACTGCTGAAATAACACCTAGGAATAGTCCCCATTTCTTTTGCACTGAAAGAACTGTGAAAAGACCTGGGACTCTCTTTGTGGCAACCAGAACTGAAGAACTCACAGCTGTGGATACAATTGATGCCCATCAATTCCCAGCCATTCTTTTCGCAGCATCCTTGTGGTGAATAGCAATTTTTTGCAAACATATCTTAGGGCAAGAAAGGATGCACAGTAGTGGCCCTGGTGCAGGTTCTCTGTCTATTGAGGAGAGTGATTAATATCAGAATTAGGCATGCTGCAGATACCTTTGTGTTTTTTTTTTATGTGCAGCAGCACTGAAGTGATCTCATCAACTATCTGAACATTCAGCAAGTCCAAAATCAAACGCTTGTGTGTCAGATATACACAGCTGTATTTGTACTGTTGCTCTATCTAAAGAACATGCCAATTGCTTTACTAAGAGTGAGTTGAGAGAGAGACTCATTACTAAGAACATGTATAGCATTATCAATGAAAAACATTATTGTTCTTTTCCTCAGTGGCTTTAGTGTCCTTGCTTTTCCTTTCATAGGAGCTTGTGGTAATATATCTTCAGACAATGTGGGGCTGATTCACTACTCCTATGCACAGTGTGTCATCATTTACACCTCTGCACAGTGAGTGGGAAATAAAGACCCATTAGAAAGTAGCACTTTGTGCTAGTTTACATGTGTTTTGTAAAAATATAAGTGATTCTGCAAGGCAATCTGACTGTGTAGGGCACTGTTTTTATTTTATTTCTCCCTAAAAGTATATGAAATGAACTTTTATAACCAAACTTGAGCGGAGCTGAATATAGCAAAGTTTATTTTTTTTTTTACAGCAAGAGAAGGAAGCAGCTGTACAGTCAGGTACCACAGTTAGAAGGTCAGTGAATGTGTCCTCATCCAGTGATGTCATCTTGCTGGGCTTTTAGTTATTTTCTGCCCTTGACTAGCATTAAGCTTCTACCCCCTCTGTTGAAAGAATTCTGACTGATTAAACGTATTTTATATTTTTAACTTCCTGACAAGTATTTCAAAAGCACTGCTGACTTGAATTTAGACTGATGAGGCTAGTGAGCCTAGAAAACATGGTAAGTTTTTTGAAGTTAAATCCTCAACACACTGAACTACTGTGCTTGTTCATCATCTGGGTTTTCACAGCTCTAGTCAGAATTTCAAAAGATTCCTTGTCCAAAGAAAATAACAGACGTTAAGTAGCATAGGGCTTTCTTAAATTGTAAAGTAAATTTTGGCAAGCATAGAAGGCAGTGTTTCAAAACTGTCTGTTTTCATTGTTGCTGTGTTCACAGAAAGGTCCATAGGAGACAAACCAAAAAGAAAATTAAGATTGCTGTATTGGGAATAAATATATAAAAGGTCAGTTTTAAAAAAAATAAAATAGGGTAAAGTCTCTAATAGCATTTCAGACACTGAGTTCAATTCAGTAATTTTCAAAACAGCCACTGATGAGTAGGTAGCATGATAGACACAATGTGAAAGTCATTAGATCAATTTAAAATAGTTCTGTAAATTCTTGAATGAAAATGGGAAAAAAATCCCACAAAACACGTTTGAGCTGATTGTTTTATGTCATTTCCTGATAATCTGTACAGAAAACAGCTTCTTTAGTTGTATCTTTAACTATGTTTAATCAAATTCATAAAGCTTGTTCCCACCTGCACATGTGGAACCATACCAAAGATCGAGGATTAAAGAAAATAGGTTGTAACTGCACTCCAGACCTTGAAGGCATAATGTTTTTTACTTTCAAAATACCACCAGTGAGTATCCTTCTAATCCAGCTTCTGCATGAAAAAATTGTGGGACAGGTGGACTCTTTCTCTAAGGGATAATATGAACATTAGTTGACATTTATACAGTGGAGGGATGAGTGAGCTGATGAGCATTTAATAGTTATTATGTAGGTGTTTCTTTTATTAATTTTATTTCGCTATCTGGTTTAATAGGGTTTTTTTTTAAGGATTTTAAGGTGGTTTTTTTTTAAGGATTCGGTAATACAAGTAAGAATAATTTTCTGTTCTAATACCAATTAATATAATCTATTGAGGTATAAATTAGAAGGGCAGCAGTGTGAACTAGGCATCTTCCCAGTTCATGATTGATATTTTGTCAGTGCGGTCCTGTCTCACACCAATGATCAGACTCAGTGGGCAGTTAACACTGAGCTAACCAGGTTTGTCTGCCTGTGCAGTGCCAACAACAGCGATGTCACTTCTTTTAAAAACATGCAAGATTGTACACCAGGAAAGAGGCACCACACTTCACAAAAGCTGTCCACCCACTCTGTTGCATTCTGAAACAGGGTGTGCACAGAAGTAGCATTAGAAATAGGTTTTGCTGACATAAATATTGCATCTGCTATTGTTTTAGACTCTTAACATTTATAGTACATTCTTCTGATAAACTGAATGTAGCCTGTATGCAGAGAAAGAAATGTAGAAATAGATGACCTATGGTGAAGCACTTGGCTTATAAGGTCTTCCTTTTGATTATCTGTGTTTGGATAGGTGAACAAAAACTCAGAACTTCCCTTAAGACAAGTAACATGTAGTGTTTGCTGGCATGTTTGGCTCCCTTTCAAATATTCTACAGACTATACCAACAAAAGACAGATTAGGCTTTGCATCAGATTTTCTAGAGCTCTATCTCCTTGCCTTTGGACTCCAGCTTGAATTTTACACTTCTGTCTGAAGTTGTTGAAGAATTAAGCTTGTGTGTGCACTTTATGTAACAGGTTTTCCCAAGTGACTCTTTAGCACTATAAAAAAACAAAACCAAGACTGGCAATAAGATTTGGTAAATGTAAATGCATTCTATTTAAAAATGGCTCATGGCATCTTTCTGTAGTGACCATCTTTTCACTGCATACAGAGTACTGGTGGCATTAGTGAATTAAAAAATACACAGAGTTTCAGGGATTTGGGCCTGATTCACATTTACAGTATAGATATTTCGCACAGTTTATCAATGTGGTAGAATTAACATATGGGAAGAAATATAACACAGGTGCACTTCAAGCCTTCCTGACAATGCCTGACTGCTGTGCACCGTGTAAGTATTAAGGTGCATTAATGTGTCATTCTCAGTTTGAAACTTCTAATGCTGCATGATTCATGAAGCCAAATTGTGATATACCTGTGCTATGTACTATGTTTTAATCAGTTGCATCAGGTGTGGGTTTAGTACAGTGATTTGGAGCCAAACATGAGTATAGTGATAATTTTTACTGCTCTTCTGTAAATGTTTTTTCAGAGATATTTCTTTTTTCAGTGTCTGTCACTAGATAATTTTTTTATGTAAATCCTCATCTGAATTTTCATGTTTATTTTTTAATTTCCTGTCAATAAGAATCAGTGGTTCTGACTGTTATTAATACTTAAAATGTGGGTGTCTGGGGGTTTTTAACACCCCAGTTGCTGTGCCCCTTTAAATTCCTTTGTGGTGTTGTTCTTTACCTGTAAACAATCTTTCATTACCAAGTTGTTTATCTGAGAAGAAAGTGAGATTGTCTCTTTGTATTGCTGAATAACATCACTCTTTTTCTCAAGAAGTCATTACACACTGACATCAGTATTGTTCTTCATTAGGTGATCTGTTGCCTGAAAGTATCTTGGTGACACTGAACTTGAAAGCAACAAGAGCACAAGTGCGAGGATGCCTGGAGGCAGAAACTGGCAATACGTTGCTCAAGCAAATATCCAAAATTATTTTTAAAAGGCATTAGCAGATACAAACCTCTCCCACAGAGGTAATTTTCACCTCTGAGTTCTTTGCTCATTTTCTTAGTCCAGCCCAGTCTTCTGCCATTGCTGTTACAATGCTGGAAGCCAAGTCCTACCTAGCAACGATAACCGTGTATAATAATTTAAATTTATTTACAGCTGCTCGTATTGTCCAGACAATTCTAGGTGCTTTCCAACAATGAAAGGTGGTTTCTATCTCCAAAATTTATGTGTGTATGGAAAAAGAACTTTGATTTCATAATGACCACAATTAGCACTGCATTGTAATTGCTGTTCCCTGATTACTTGGAAACCTTATATGCTCACTAGTTACATGAGAAGCTTACAATAGAGCTGTTCGTGAAATTTGTGCAAGTGTTCCTTCAATTTGTGCTGTGTCACAAAACATTTATTATGGACTTTTGAAATTCTTACTCCTGTGATTAGGTGCATGTGATTAGTGGTGAGTTTGTGTGTAATGACTGGATGAGAATAGTCTTGTAGATATTTGTCCATGCAAACTAAAATTTAAGTTTTCTAAGATATTGTATTATTCCCTTTAATTGTACTGTTCTGTGAAATATTCCTCCCGTGCACTTGTTTAATGTAGAAGGAAGAAGCACACCGGCATCCAAAGAAGATGAGAAAATTCTCATGATAATTTCCAAATTCTGTAGGAGAAAACTGAAAAGTGTGTTTGTGGGGTCACAGGGAGAGGATCTACCACAGCTACAGTTGTCTCATAATGACCACAGTAGCTTCTGTAGGCTTATTTCTTTTTTGACTTATAATAAAGCACCAGTGAAAAACTTAGAATACCTTCGCCTTCGGAATTATGAATTACATTGCCCTTCAGACAGGATGGTGGCAGGTGAGGCAAGTGCAAGAGCTGTGTGGCACAAAGGGGTGTCCATAGTCTTCCTCCCTTATGCAGCATGTTCTACCTGTTGCTTCCAGTTCCCTCCCACTTAGCCCCAGCTGGAGCTGACACCCTTCCAGATCAGGCATTCTTGTGGCCACTAAAGCACAGGTTACGCAGAAGGTAGCATTAGGTGACGTTCCTATAGCTATTACCTGTTCCAAGTACTTTTTGACGTACGAGGAGTCAGAACCATGTGGCTCGTTAATTCTATTCCGATTACCAGCGAAAGCTCTGCCAGCCATGGTGGTGAAGCAAAATTCCAGCCTGGGGATCCCTGGTACACAGTAATTAAACACAGAGCTTGAACGGTTAATGCTTTGTTTGCAGATCCTATTGGATAACTACTAAAGTTTCATGGGTGAAATAGATAAAGTTGGGAAGTCTGCAGCATAGAAGTGTTTGCCTTTATACTTATTTACTCACTGTTGTTGCCTTTGTACAATAATATCTTTTCCCTGAAGGCCTTTGAAAAATTCGTTCACAAAATAGAAAAAGAGTATGTTTGTTCTGGGTAAAATTTGGAAGCATTGTTCTGATGACACCTGTAAAACATAATTATAACTCCCATAGCTGTTTCCTCTCCTATTTAGAGAGGAAAATTCTTTGCCTCTAATCTCAGGTGCATACCTGTGGAAGGCTTAGATTCCTTCAAGCAGTATCAAAGTAATGATAACAGTGTGCAGCTGCTGACTGTCTTTTCCTTCTTGTTACTCACCCAGCTGTTTAGAGAAGAAGAAAAAGAGAGAGAATATCTCTCATCAGCCATATGGCACCAAGTTTTATTTGCCTTAGCAAGTGAAAATGCACATTATTGGTCATCATCTTGAATGCAAATTTTGACGTAGCTTTTCAGGAGTACCAGATATAAGGGAAAAGAAGATCAGATGTATTTAATTCACATTGTTTTATACCAAGTATATAAATACTTAATTCTACCTCAGTGGAATTTCCTTGACTGGAGTCTACCATATTCAAAAGATTGTGTGAGCATGCAGTGCAGACCTCAGTTCCTGCTTTGGGTCCTAAAAGGTAAATTAAGAACTGTTAAGATGCCATTTCAGATTTCTACAAAACATTTTGAGTGTACTTACATTCTATATTATATAAATTAATATTCTGGATCAAACAACTGGGCCAAGAAACCTACTCGATATCTGTAGTAGCTGTTGATGTTTGTAGTGTGTATAGGCAGTAGTTTCTCATTAAGAAAATGTTTTATTCAGTTGTTCTTTTTAAATTGAACAAGAAACATACAGCTAAGTATGGTAAAAAGATTTTTGTCTTAAAAAAAAAGTCTTTGTTGAGTACAGATGAATATCAGAGGAGAAGTGAGGGACTGATACGTGTGGAGGTATTGTGAATCTATTCTAGAAATTGGAGTGGAAAATAAGATTTGGGGAGCTTGAGTTTGAAAGTTGAGTGTGTCCACTTTTTAAACTTTTTTTCCCATTTCATGTGTGCATCTGACTGGAACTCCTTTGGTTATGAACATACTGGCTGCAAGTGTGCTGATTGGGAGTACTGAGGTTATAATGAAATGTAGATGGTAAGCGCACATCTCTGTATTTAGGGTTAGGGGCATGGCTTAAGAAAGTTTAAACTGTGGGGGATTGTAATCCAATTCATGTTGCTTATCACAATATTACGAGAATGCTTTTTTTTCCTCTGAAACCTATTATATTTCCAAAGGATTTAAGAATATGATTAACTTTGTTCTCCTTTAAATATACTTAATAAGACATTCCAGAAAGAATAATACCCAGTTCTAAGTGTCTTTAATATGAAGATCTCAAAGAACTCTCTTATCCCTGAATTTCTTAAGACTTGATCAGAGTACTATTTATGTTCTGTTTGCTTACCCTAAATGTTGGTAAGCTAGAGATATTAAGATACAATCTATTTATGACATTTTTATACAAGTTCTAATCATAAAATAGGGTTGGAAAGGACCTTAAGATCATCAAGTTTCAACACCCCTGCCATGGGCAGGGACGCCTCACACTAGACCATGTCACCCAAATCTCTGTCCAACCTGGCCTTAAATATTGCCAGGGATGAAGCATTTGCCACTTCTTTGGGAAACTCATTCCAGTGCCTCACCACCCTCACAGTGAAGAACTTCTTCCTTATATCTAGCCTGAGCTTCCCTGTTTAAGTTTAAACCCATTATCTCTTGTTTTATCACTATAGTCCCTAATGAAGAGTCCATCCCCAGCATCCTTGTACGCCCTCTTCAGATACTGGAAGCTGCTCTGGCGTCTCTATACAGCTTCTCTTCTACAGGCTGAAGAGCCCCAACTTTCTCAGCCTGTCTTCACACTGGAGGTGCTCCAGCCCCCTGATCATCCTTGTGGCCCTCCTCTGGACTTGTTCCAACAGCTCCATGTCCTTATGTTGAGGACACCAGAACTGTACACAGTACTCCAAGTGAGGTCTCACGAGAGCATATTAGAGGGGCAGGATCACCTCCCTCGACCTGCTGGTCACACTCCTTTTGATGCAGCTCAGGATACGGTTGGTTTCTGGGCTACGAGCACACACTGAGGTGTTTCATGTTTAGTTTCTCATCAGCCAACACTCCCAAGTCCTTCTCCACAGGGCTGCTCTGAATTTCTTCTCTGCCCAACCTGTAGGTGTGCCTGGGATTGCCCTGATCCAGGTGTAGGACCTTGTACTTTTCTCTGTTGAACTTCATGAGGCTGACATTGGCCACCTCTCAAGTATGTCCAGGTCTCTCCATCGCTTCCCTCCACTGTATCAACCACACCATACAGCTTGGTGTCATTGGCACTATCTGAGGTCACACTCAATCCCACTGTCCATGTCACCTACAAAGATGTTGAAAAAGACCAGTTCCAGCACCGACCCCTGAGGAACACCACTTGTTACTCATCTCTGTTTGGACATTGAGCTGTTGACCGCAACTCTCTGAGTGCAGCCATCCAGCCAATTCTTTATCCACAGGGTGATCCATCCATCAAATTCATGTCTCTCCAGTTCAGAGACAAGGGTGTCATTGGATAAGTGTTTCTGATGACACTGTGTTGGGGTACCAGTTTGCAGAATTATTAAGTTGATATAGAAAGTATTGTGATTGGCAAGCCAGAATAGTTTTTCTGGTTGATGCCATAAAAAATCACTGTATACTCAAGTTATTTAAGAAAATAGACATGCTTTTTCCATTTGGCTAATGATTCTGGATAGTATAATCCAGATGAGTGGTTAGGTCTCCTGTATTTTAAAGTCTCTGTTGTGTGATTCTTAATGTCCTTTGACTTCTACTTCATAAAGTACCAAGAAATGTTTGATCAGATAAGAATCTTGTTTTCTAAGAATAGCTGCTTAAGTGGTTCTGCACCATCTTAGAAATGTGTTATTTTGTATGGTGAGGTGTTATCGCTTAAAAGATAAGTTTTGACCCATACAACCAGTACAATTGTTGTTTGTTTCCTTATAGAAGCACTGTAATTAAAGCTATGAGAGAATTCAAAAAAAGATGTGCAATATTTTTCTACAGTATATGATTCTTTCTTCATCCGATGGCCCATGCTGCTATGTTTTTCACTGTTTCTATTGCTGTTAACTTAAAAGGCTTTGACAAATATAATAGGTTTTGCGTAATGATTCCAATGTAAGTCACTTCCAGCATATTTTAGTGTGCAGTTAAAACAACTTGCCATTACCACTCTCCAGTGATTGTACTTTATTGTGGTATCAAATAAAATTAAAATAGGAATGTTCCTTCCTTCACTCGTCTGTATTTTAAAAGACTATTAATGTAAAAATAACATTTCTGTAGTGTATGCACTTAAAAAATCTTCTTAGATCTTCTTCCAATGTTCATTATGAATTATTTGCCTCAGAAATAGATTAAAATTTCAGAATATATATATTTTCTGTGAAAATTACTCTGCAGCTGGGAGCATTTTTGCGGGGACAAGACAATGCAACACAAAGGACCATTTTGTAGTAGTATATATATGAAATGGAAAAAGCCATATTTCATTTCATCATCATCTTTTCACTACTCCTCTCAAGAGTATGGTTACATATCTGCTGGTTCTAGATCTGTGCATGCCCCCATAGCAGAATCTGTCTTTCTGTCTTCTAACCCAAGGTGACAGCTTTGTTAGTTTTGATATGGTTATTTCTTTCTCTGTAGTGAGTAAGCAAGGGAATAAAGAGATGGAAAATCAAGGAAGCTTTTTTTCCCCCTATTTGTTATTTTCCCAGGAATAACAGCTTTAGGGGATAAGTGTTCTGTTGCAAATGACTACCATGCAATTATGAGAATGCCTTAAATAAAATGGTATTATTACAGGATTTAATAATGCAGTGGTGGAAAGGCTGAAAAGCAATGAGGTGAGTTAGTGAGTCTGAAATTAAATTATGTAACTTAACCAAGGCCAAGTGTTGTAAGCATAGCTCAGTAATATCATTCAAGTTTTTTCTTACGAAACTGTCTGCATCATATGAAAATGGAATTCTTGTCTAAGGAAGTCCAACCCAACATCAGTGTGTTGTTGGTGCCAATACCCAGGATTCCTGACATTTCTGGGTTTGGTTATGCTGTCTGGAATGGTGAGCAGCAGTCTCCTGAATGGATCTTCCCTTTAAATGAATTTAATTGAGGGGCTATGTTTATGTGTTTTGTTGTGTTTGATAACTTATGCTCAAGAGAAAACCAGACAACCAAACTGACAATGCAGTATAGTCATCTCCAGCTGGATGAAAACCTACCAAATCATTGATCTGGTGTGTCCCATTTATCTTACAGTACATGAAATATTCAGGAGACATCTACGTGCATAATGGTTGCTTCATGGCTATCTGCCCAAAATCACAGTCTAAGAAGCTCCATCCTTGAAGGCTCACCTCTGACTTACCACCCCTCTCATTCTTCACTAGAATGTATTTACATTTAAGGATGTTGAAAGTTATGATTGCTTTGTAGCAATCTGCTAGTGTAGAGTAGAAGAGACAAGCAGTTCTAAGCATACTGTACTACTGACTCCTTCTACTGAAGTCCCCTACACTGTGACTCCTGTCAGAAATGCATGATGTCTGGCAAAAATCTGCGTTAGTACTTAATTGTAAAATTTGATAGTAGAATTGTCTCAAGGAAGTAAGAAGGAAGTCAAGCCAACAGCTTCTGTTTCTCTTGCCCTAGAATCTCATGATGAGTTTTTTTAATGAATTTGTTCTGCCTTGCAGCTCTTCTTTAAGGTTATGGAGATCTTCTGGACATCTATGCCAATAGCAGTCTCAAACTACTGGCTTAGACAACTAGATTAGAAAAGTATTCATCTGTGTGTTTTAACTTCTGAACAAATCTTCATATCGTTCTTTCTGTTTTGGCTCTCAGATATTGAGTAGAACAAATTTTGACCGATATTGACTTTGTCTCACAAGTCCTTAACCAGAGTTCACATTGTTTGCCTGGTTAAGAGAGGTTACCAGGGTTTACAGAGTTTAAGCTTTGGTCAGCATTAACCCTGCAAATGTATTTATTTCTGAAATGATGAGGGTCTTTGATCATGCATTCCACATTTAATACAGTTTCCTTGATGACTTCCATTGCCAGAATTAACTGGAAACTGTTAAAAACATTAAGGATTGTTAATCTCATACTGTCAGAAATGAGACTGCATTCTGCCTGGTGCCCGTCTTGCTGTCACTTATTGTTTGCAATCTCAGAAGGAAGCACTGTTTATGCTTCTCCTGTCTTCCACGCTTTCAGTTTCAAATCTGGGGAGGTTTTTTACTTTCTCTTAGTAGTTTTTAATTCTTTCACTATTTATTTGTAGTAGTATGTGATATTCAGCAATCCAATGCCTTTCAATGACTGAAGAAATCTGTCCAGTAACTGTTTCTGGTAGACTCTTCATAATGACAACAATTTCCTAATGTCCGGATAGGGTGTTTTATCTGGAATGCTTAATCCACCTCAGGTATGCTTTGCAGTACCATCCTGGATCAAAAGAAAGCTTTGCTGGCAGCTCCAAGTGAGTTTTCAGTGAGAAACTTAATTTTCAGTGGTGTAAGATTTTCTAGTATCCCCAATCCACAACTGAAATATTCCTGGTTCGCTTGGGATCTGAGGGTGTTCTAGGGCTAGGACATAGAGCACCAGTAGATTGCAGGTAGGTTATCATGTCTTCTCATGATCCTCCTAGTAATCCCCATCTATCATCTTCATTTGGGGTGGGGGTTGAATAACTAGAGTCTAAGACCATTGGTACTTTTCTCTCCAGCTTTTTTGTTTTGCTTATCTATTTATTTTAGTACTGGAAAGAGATTATGGATTGAAAGCCATTGAGTTTGTTAACAGAACTTTGCTGTCTCTGCTTTTAGAAGGTGATGTCTGGGGAAAGTCTGTTTGACTCTCTCAGGTAGTATGGATTCATAAGCTTTAAAGATTTCTCTGCATGTATACTTCTTTGTAGGTGATGTCCACTGTTTGCAACAGGGTGCTGTACACTCCCTTGTTTTTTATGGAATCTATTTTTGCTTTGTCTTTGATGTTTTCTAGAGAGATCAGTGTTTCTATTCCAGAATGGACAGTTCTGTTTATATTAACACATGGTTTCAGCTATTCTTAAAATAAAAAGAAATTGACCAGCATCACCTGTTCAGCTTCTTTCATGTCTAATACATGAACAGCTAGCTTTTACACAATACTTTTTTGTTGATAAATCTCAAATGAATAGAGAAGAGTTAAAATGTTGCTAATTACATTCTATGTTGCAAAACTGAGGCAAGATAGGGAAAAGAATTTGCTTGAGGTCTTTCAGTGTTCCAGTGGAAGAATCAGTGGAGCATCTCCTGAGTTTCAGTCTAGTGATTTATATGCTAGCCTATATTCAGTTTCTGTAGTTGGATTCTGTAGTTCTTTTTTTAGAAAATTGCAGATCTTTCTGCAGCCAGTATTCATCATGAGTAGGTCCAAAGTAAAAGTATTATTGTATCAGCTATCAAGTAGGTTGATAACTCTGTATTTGCATTATTCTTCTTGGACTGGCTGAGACCATTTTTTTTCTGTCACACAATGGCAAATGTCCAGTACACTGAAATAGATGCAATTACAATAGAAATTAGTGTGAGTTTTTAACCAGGCAGCTATAATAAGTAGCGGCTGCTAAGCTATGATACTAAAGCGGTTACTAGTTGCTGAGTTCAGACAATTGATGGAATATCCTAGAAATGTTTTAATTTGTATGTTGACTGATGTATAACCATAAGCAATCTCCCAAACAGCTAAAACACTCTTCAAGTTTCCATTCATTAAAGGCTAAATGTTCCTTGTAGTTGTGGTTGATAAATTTATTTCTTTTTAGGATATTCTGTGTTTTGGAGAGACCTTTAACATTCATAACAACCAAGTGGGCAGTTGAAATGCTATTCCCTAATGTCACCTCCAGATCACTTGCTCTTCTAGCCAGCCAAGGGATCATAAAATACTCTTTCACCTTGGATAGGATCACTGCCAGCTGGCTGACTGGTTGCAGAGGAACACGCATTGATTTGGCCAACTTGTGCTAGCACCCAGGAGAAACTGGATCATAGACATAAAAATCAGTTGTTAATTGGCAAGATAGATTCATTTGGACTCTGAGGAAAGAGAACATCAGTGAAAAATCTTTATTATATCTGGTGCTGGGGCTGATGGGTGGTCTTCCACTCATAAGCATGACATAATTTAATACTTGTTCCAATGTACCTTTTAATTTCATTGTTTTCTGAGAACTTTTTAGATTTCTATTATGGAAACTTAAGGAACTTGCTTCTCTCCATGCATTCTTCTTTTCATAGCCTGAAAGGAACTGTACTGTAATCAAAGTTGCAATTTCCTATTTAAATATATATCTGATTTTCTCTAAAATTATGGCATATTTTGTCAAACGAAAATAGTGGGTGTAACATCAAACTACATCTCAGCCCGTGGCAATGTTTTAATCAGGCTTTAAAAAGTCCAAGAAATTGTTCTATTTGAGAAGTTAGTCTTGGAAAAAGAAACATAATACTAAGCAGCAATGAAGGCCCAACCCATTCAACATCACTGAAATCATCAACCCAGTGGCTAATGATGCTCATGAATTCACGGAGCCTGATTAAATTTACAAAGTGTTGTTTTAATGACCTTATGCAAGCAATCGGCAATTCTACACAGTTGAGGTGAATACTGTGTGCATATTTCACGAAGTAGATATATGCTGGTACTTTAATATAGCATAGTCAGATCTGTTAAATAATACTGTGTATGAGCCCAAATACAGATGGTGGTTTTCAAGAGCTAGTATATAATTTCTGGGGGATACCAGAATTTACTTTGAGGAAGAACATCCTCTAAACATGAAGAATATCCACTGATTTTATTAGATTTATTTATTTATTTGGGTATCCATAGCTCACATTGCATTGATGAGCCAGAAAATGATTCTTATTGTGATCAACCCTTTAATCTGGAAGATATCATTTACATGGATTTAAAGTACTGGGGTCGTAATTTCTGAAATCAGTAGTTTTCCTTAGAACCTGCTGTTGGGCTGGTGCTGTTTATCAAGTTGTGCACCGGTGATTCATACCTAAATTTATGCTCTTTTATTTGTCGTTGTTTTAAATCACACTTAAAATTATTAATAAAGCTACTTCAGGCTTTTTTACATGCTCCACTCCAGTTGAAGTGAAACGTCTCCTTTGGTGCCAGAACATTGTGGAGATTTAAATTGGCATAGTACCTCTGGAATAATCAATCATTCCAGTGTACTAGAGCTCTGGACTGGGTCCTTGGTTTCACAAATTTTTAATGCCTTTTTTTTTTTTTTAAATAAGGAGAAAAAAATGACACAAATTATTTAAGAGAAATAAAATAGCAGCTTATCTCATCAGAAGCATATATACCAATAAAGCCAACAACAGCTGTCAAATGAAATTAAAAAAAAAACCAAACAAACAAATCAAGAATTTTGTAATGTGACATGTCTGCTTGACAGATAATACTGCTTGGACCAGCTCTTGTGCTGGTGCAAAGTAGCATAAGACTATGAATACTAGTGGAGATTTGCTGATTGTACCTACTGAGAACCTGGTCCCTGTTATTTAAAATAATGGTCATATATCTGTTGTGCGTTCCCGTTCCACTGTTTATTTCAAGAAGCAATCCACTTCTGAATTAAGAGGGTCTTGGGGTCTTTTCATAAAATCATGCCAGCCATAGCACCAGGTTACTGTTGAATCAAGGCTTCTTTCAATTTTGAAACTTTTCTGACTCGCATTTCTAAAATAATTTTCTATGGTTATGTTCTAAGTGCTAACCATAAAGAATTTCTGTTCATTCTCTCTTTTGGGTCAGTCACCGCTTGGGTGTTTCTGAAAGGATAGATGTATATACTGTCCAAAAGGATTTGGTAGGGGGTAGATTTGAATCGTAAAAGTGATTATGTTATTTTACTTAGGAAAAAGTCTTTTTTTACCCTTTTCCATATAAGAAGAGATAAAATCCTATGTAAGTAGTAAGTGTTTTTCCTGTAATGAATGTTCCTTTCATTCTGCATTTCTGTATAATATTGGAAATTGTGTTTTTATTTGAAAAGACACTGGATGGAAGCCAACAATTTTTTTCTTTTAACTTGATATTTTGGGCTCTGATCTTTGTTAAAACTACAATGGCATGTATCTAGTACAGTCAGAGGTCATTTCTATAGCTACTACCATTTCCTATCGTTTCTGGGGAATGTTTGTTTTCAAAACAAAGAACTGGGTTAAAGCTTAAGTATTGTATTTCAGAACATATTTCAAACTGAAATTAAGAATGCTAAAGCCTTTCCTTTAAAGGTCAGATGATATTTATTATTATTATAAAAATGATCTGTGATTTATGAATTTAACTTCTCGTAAACCTCCTTTGTAACAGAATATGCAGTCAGAAGCTTAACATTACATTGTTTTCCTTTGACAACGTATCCACGAGACCACTGCAGCTGTTCCTTTACTCACAATAGCAGATTAATTAACACAATCATATGCTGTTGGCTCCTACTCAATGAGTAGGTCTGCAGTGGGATAGATAGGTAAATCCTTTAAATGTGTATGAGATAAAGGATATACTATAGTAGTTTCATAACTAGCCAGTTTTGCTTCTGACTAGTCAGCCCTATCAGCAATGGTTCACTGACTACAGAAGCTGTGAGCTTACATTTCAAAGGCAGCCACACCTATTACAGAGCAATAATGCCTGAATCATTGCAAAACTCAAATATGTAACAGCGCAGGAACGCTGAGAAATCACCATATTCTACTAAAATAACAGGCAATCTGCTTCAAGCTTTTTGAGTTTTATAGAGGAACCAGGAAAAAAGAAAGGGCATTTTTGCTGGTTGCTTAATTTCTTTTTAGGAAAAGTTCAATCATTGCTTTCCTTAAATATCTTAATCTGGTCATTATTCACTTTTTACCCACTGTGTATTAGAAATACTTGTAAGCAGCAGCCATGGCATCAGTTTTAAGCACCAAAAGAATTTTTCATCCATTTCTCTGTGTGTACTAATGAACATGTGAGCAGCTAAATCTCCTTTTCCTAAACAAACAGTCATCAGCAGCATGTAAGTATTTATTTGGCAACTTTAGCTGACATTTTAGTGGATGCTAAAACCTTTGTTACCAGTAATATAACTCCCCCCCCCCCCCTTTTTTTTTTTCTTCCTTCCTTTCTTTCTTTCTGACTTTAAAGAGAAACATACCCTTTGAGGGAAAGAGGTAAGCAGCAAATTTAAGAAAATTTGCTTCAGGCTTTCCAGTAAAATCCATGAGGAAAAACAGTTGTGTGCCTTGTGACATTGTTTACACAAAACCTGAGAGCACAGCAAACTGCTGTGTTAAAATAGTCTCACTTAAGGGACAAAGAAAACTCATTGTGAGACCTCTTAAAAAAAAAAAAAAAAACAAACCACTTGGTAGATGAAAATCATTAAGGTCCTGTCTTGGCCGTGTTTTACTGCTGTTTTATGGTTTTCCATGTTCTGTGATTTTATGTGATGATATAAATATATATTTTGATCATAATAAAAAGTAGGGAATATGACTGATACTGATGGAAGTCTTTGCTTGAATAGGAACAGCAGCATTAGGCCCACAAAAGGGAGTAAACCAAGTTTGGAATCTTTCTGCAGAACACAATTGTTCAAAAGTAAACAACATGTTAATAGCACCCAGCTTTATATCTGAGAGTTCTTCTGAGTACCTAGAGCCACTGTTTTTGGAGAGGAAGAAACAGGGCTGTCGAGCTGGCTTCAATCCAGTCAAAGATGATAACATGGAGATTTTTGTAGAGAGGGGTTGGATAGAAAAAGTCCTTAGCTTCTCCTGAGTGCTTCTGCTCATTTATTCCTAGTGCTGAAAGCAGAACATGCTCTCAGGTCATTCTTGTTAGTTTCCCTGTCAAAAACAGCCATAAGAAAAGCTTCTGCTGCCTTCAGCCTTTTTTTTTTACAGTGGTAAAATACTGTAACAGATTGCCCAGAGAGGCGGTAGATGCGCCATCCCTGAACACATTCAAAACCAGACTGGATGTGTTTCTGGACATCCTTATCTAGTTGAAGATGTCCCTGCTCATTGGTTGGACTAGGTGACCTTTAAAGGTCCCTTCCAACCCAAACTACTGTATGATTCTTGTTTCCCAAAATTGAGTTTCTTGCACTGGACAGCAGATTCATGTCCTGCAGTGTCTGACTGCGGCATGTTCCCCCCCCCAGGCTGCCCGAGCAGCCCTTGAGAACGGGGATTGAAGTACAGCAAACGATGAGGATGCTCCCAGGTCAGCATGAGAGATCACATTGAGTGTGACCAACTGCCAGATGATAGAATTACTGTATGTGCTACAAAACCTTGGTAGTAGTGATGCTGATCTTAATTCATCAAGGCATGTAATGATGCAGAATTTCAGAGTGCAGTAGTACTATCCTGCAAAATCCAGGGGGTTTATTATATTATTTAAATAGGAAGGGAATGTCCAAAAAATTTTGTGGACCGTATTGCTCAACAGGTGATATACTTGCACAACCTTATAAACACATTTCCCACAATTTATATGTATAATTAGATTCCTTGTACAGACGAGCAGCTGAAAGCAAAGGAACTAAGAATCTTATTGTCAGTAGAAAAAGCAGTAGCTGCCAGTAGTGAGCTTTTCTGAAAATCAGCCACTTTTAACCATCCTGCCTAAAGTTACAGGCTTATCTCACTGTACCATTGGGTCTAAAATAAATATCTTGACTCTTAATCAAAGAAACATAATCTTATATAGCATCAGTGCTGGGAGCTGTGCTCAGGTGTGTTGTGATTTACAGACTGGATTCTAGGTCCCTGTGGTTTGCTCCAGAGCTATGAGACACAGGTGCTACAGGAGATTTCTGAGCAAGCTAAGCAACATGTTTGGCCACTTGTCAGACTAAAGAACATGCCCTGCCTTTCTCAGAAGGAGAATTTGCCTTAATTTAGTTTGTGTAATTACATTCTTTAAGCTTAAATTGTCCATGCAGTTTCAATTTGATATCATCGTCCTTCCTGCCTTTTCAAAACTATCTGTTATTTCAGGTCCTTCTAAATAACTGCCACTTCCTGTCCCTGTGACAGGTGAAGGGGTGACTGTGTAAATGCAGCTCTACAACCTCAATTGGACTTTACATTCTATTAAGTTAAAAGGGTTTGAATTTACACGATAAGTATGAAGGCCTCTCTGAATTTTATCTGAAGATAGTCTCAAAAGCTCTCCTTCTTCCATCATCCCAACCCAAATTTAGGATCTGAAAAACATCCCTCTTTTCTCAGGTTGTGCTTGTCCCACCTGAGAGTTGCTACGCTTCAGGAGTCTCTCAGAACTTACATTATGGATTCCTGTTTCCCAGGGCTTTTAGTGAAATAGTTCTAAATGTATTTTCCTGTCCTGTGATGCAGCAACAATGTTTTGTGGGGCTCTTGCTGAACAGTGCATAAGACCATTGTCAATGGATGGAGCTTTCCAGCTCTGGGAATTGATGCAATAAATGTTCCTTGAGAAGTGTTTGAGAACAAAGAGGTACTTGATAAAAGCAAGCAAATGACAGCTTAGAAAACAAGGTCATACAGAAGTCCATGAGTTTGCACCTGCACAACAAATCCTGAATAAGAACTGTAATTTTTATTTTAAAATAAGGTGTTCATTTGTGTCAAGTCCACTCTGCAATTATAAATATTTAATTCAGTGTAACTTTGCAAGTGTCTTGCAATGTGCATTTCTTATAAAAAACTATGTATGAAGTGACACAGGAGTATTGATTTGTGTTATAGCTTCTACCTGTGATGTTTGTCATTTAGTCTGTCGGGTCATCTGGGCTGAAATGAGTTGAACATTTGGCTTTAAATATTTAGGTTTACTGTCGACTACTTCAGGGTTGTTGCTTGTTGTTTCCCGATGCCATGGGAATGGGATAGGACTGGGAGTAAAGAGAAATGAGCTGCTTTCTTCCACAAACATTTCTGTAAGAGTAGGCAAGTAATTTTTGTCTGTATATGCTCAGTTTTCTGCTGTTCTAAAACACAGATGAGCTTTCTTTGTTGCCTGTATTGAGATCTGTGGATAAATGTTTGTGCACAGAAGAAAAATGGTGGTGTTGCCGTGGTTTGTGGTATGCTGAGCTCAATGAAATAGAGCCCAGTCCCACCCGTCTGGTTTTTAATATTTAAACAGGGTAGTTGATGACTTCCATTTCAAACTGCATCAAAATAGTATTTTCTGAGTTTGTGGCAGATGAAGTAGTTCACACTTTATCATAAACTACCAAAACTTCAATTAACAATAAGAGCATACTGGGGACAATATAAGTTCTGTACATTTTTTCCTCATGAACAGTTTTCAGAAGATTGAATATGCAAACCTTTAAGGATTCATTTTGGCCTTTGGATAAGGAAAGTTAAGCTTTTTAATTTTGCTGACCTAAATCAATTCTAATGTACTATTCTTTTAAATGAAGGGAATTCTTATTTAGTTATGAATTAGAGGATTTGATCAGAAAGATCTTTGCACCCAAATGTCCCCAGAAATACCAGTAAAGTAAATATGGTAGCAAAATTCTCTGTTTTCTTCAGTTACTAACTGTAACCTCCAGCACTGGAAGGAGGAAGTATGAAAAAAATGTTTCTTTGGAAACTTATGGTTAGGAGCTTTCAAAAGATGATTGTCAGGGGAGGAGTCACCAGTGGCAAATGGCTAGATTCCCTCCCCAAAAGAAAAAGGTGATTAGCCTCTGACAGTGACCTTTCCAATGAGCTTGCATTTTATCACAACATTTGTAAGGTACAGGTCAGACTTCTGCTGGTTTACAGATCTGTCCTTCACCACAATAGAATGGTTCAGTCTGTGGCAGATTCAATTTATAGGTACGTTGAGTTCTGTTCTTCTATGTTTGCTATAATGAATAGCATGAAAAGTAAAGAAACAATTTATTTCCTTAATATTGTCTTATTTTTCCTAAAAGAAAAAAAAATAAAAATTATTTCTTTTAAAAAAAAGCAAGCCTAATGAACAACAAAAAAAAAAAACCCAACCCCAAAACTAAACAAAAAAAAGAAATAACAACCCAATACAAAACTAAACAATCAAACGCTATTAAATATGAGGTAAGTGTAGACTGGGAACAAGTGCTTTGAATTTAACTTCAGTAATTGAGCTTGAGGTTTGCTGCTTGCTCTGCTCCTAAAAAACAATTTGTGCCTGAAAAGCTTTCCTGCTTTTTCAGGTTATGGTAGCTGTTTTAATACTAGTTAGATTTTAATATAAGCTGTTACTTCTTGCAAATTCTGCTGTGCTTACGTCCTTAGATCATCATAACTGCAACAGCATTATTGCCATAAAATATAATAGAGAATTGCAGTAAAAATTACTGAAACATATTCTATTTTTAAAATTGGATGGGGCTGCTATTGACATCAGCATTAAAAGGCCAAACTGAGAAGATATCATTACTGACACAGAGGAACACTGTGCCTCTTTTCATAGTGTGGTATTAGTGAAGCATGCCTTGTACATGTTTCCCCAAAGAGTCCAAAATTTCCACAAGTTACTTCCATTCACAGCTTCTGTGTTCTGAAAACCCTGCTGTGTTTAACCCAGGGACTCCTTCACAACTCCTGAAGCGCGTAAGTTTCTCAAACCCAAATCCTGGTTTTGCTGAGCTCTAAGCAAAAACGCAGCTCAAAAACCATACTGGGTTGTGGCTGGACCATAAAAAGCACCATCCAGTTCTTAGTGTCGGAGATGGAAAACTTTGTTCCCTTCCCATTCCAGTACGATGCTGAGAAATGGGCTGGTGTTATGTTTCTGAGCTTAGATGGCTTTAAAATGAGAAGCTGATGGTGATGAGATAATAACTTTGAAGTACTCTAAGGTTTTTCTGAGTCTGGTGGCCCAGGTTGCAAATGAGCAACGGCTGGTGATCATCCTGAACATGTCTGCAGGAAGCTGCACTCCCAACACCCCTGCAAAAGAAAAAGCTGATTTGGCAATTAATCTTAGACTTGTCCTTTATTGCTGGAGGTCAGGACTGCAGGGCTTCAGCTTCAGCTATGGTTTTCACTTCAAAAAAGTTTTTCTTGCAACTGAAGTGCTGTTTAAAGAGACATCTTTTTTCTTAGTGGTTTTATTAGTAGGTTGCTTTATATTTGGAATACTGACAAATATACTCTTCATTGGCAGTAGATGTTTCTGCGGTATGAGACAACTGATAAGATCAATGCCAATTTTCTTGCTATTTGGGATATATTCCTGAGGTTGTAGGAAGTACAAAACTCATGAGGACTACATAATGAAAATTTGCAAGATGGCCATTAGCTTTGTGGGTGCAGAAGAATTGGGTTTGGCTAGATGTTTTGGCATTCTTAAGTTAGTATTGCCACCTTTGCATGCAAACAGGAAACTGTGTCGTAGGCCATTGAAAAACAGTGTTTGCATCCAACAGTGTTGCAGAATGCCACAGAGAAGAGCAGTGTAGATCTGTGGTTCAGTGCTCAATACAGCATGGTGGCATACGATGCATACTCCAGAAGTGTTTTGTTTAGGTTTCTTAATGGGCTTTGACAGGTTGTTTGTAGCTTAATTTACAAATGAATTTGATTAAAGAGCTCAATGAAAGAGTCTGTATTCAAGTTTGGATTTGAAGTTGTGGTCTCCTAAAATGAAGTTGAGGCTCCCAAATTAACACCTCTGGAAATGCTTGATTATCTTCGTAGTTTGGGATTGTTTTCCAAGAAGATATTCTGTGAAGTAAAAATGAATAATCTACCCCTTTTGCCGCCATTATCAATGACAAGGTTTCTATTTGACTGTAATATTACAGGTGTTATCGTAACCTGCAGCATCTTCAGCTTATGATAACACAGGTGTAGTTCAGTTATAGTTGGGTGATGGAAAGACTGTCTTTGTTCTTACAGTTCCAAGTAAAAACCCCTAAAAGCCTCTTCAGGCCACAGGCCTTGAAGCAGCCATGGAAGGGCCAACATGGCCTCTGATATGTGAAGGTAGTGCCAGGAAATGTTTC